>JAPFBE010000003.1:0-82500 GCA_034336665.1 Luscinia megarhynchos
CCTCTCTGTCAGCACCCTTCCAGACAGCAGGAAGCTGTGGGCCAGAGATCTGTGCTCTTGCTCCATCCCCAGCAGCTCAGGATTTGCCCTGGCAGCTGCAGGGGCTTTGCCAGAGCAGCCCATCTGTGGAAGAAGGGCAGGAAACCTCTCTGCTGTGGCAGGAACCTGCCCTTGGCAGGGGCTGAGCCCAGAGCCTGAGCTGCGTGTGCCTCCCTGGGGCTCAGAGACTGTGCAAACCTCCCTCCCATGGCAGCTGAATGGACACTCAGGCTGAAAAGCTCCACACACTGCTAAACCCTGCCAGAGACCCAGAGACCAAAAGGCACGATCATATTTCACCATCCTGTTTGACAGGGTAACCCACCTTATGGACTGCTGTAACTTTTATTTTTATGTACTGACCTGTGCTGCTCTAGTGAACATATAGAACAGCTGGAGAGAATTAAGACAATAAACCAAATCCCCAGATTTCAGTATTTTGCAAGGTAGTAAAAACGTGAATTCTTAAATGGACCCTTATGGCTCTGAATCAAAGCTGGACAGTAATTGCATTTTGTTAGCTTTTCATAAAGCCATATTTCAGAATGGCCATTCTTTAAGGTGGTTAGAATTGTTACATTCATGCTGATGTTACATGGACTGACACTGTAATGAATGGGTAGGACAAGAGACTTTTCAGATTCCAGCATTAAAATGTCACCATTGTTTTTTCCAGTCTGTGGAAAATAACATGTCTTTTATCAGCTAGATGTACTTCATGTAGTATTTGTATTGCTTCAGTCTGACAAGATGTAGCAGAATTTGTGCAAGGAAAAAGAAAAGGAACGGGGTAGTGACAAAAGCAGCTACTGAGGAGTTAACGTGGTTACAGCAGACAGAGGAACAGATGTCTGCGCTCAGTGGAGAGATAAGATTTAGAAATCTGGATTTATTTTAACAGTGGCCTTTTATTTTTCACTCCCTGTTTGGAGTTTTTCCTCCTACACTGATATTTATTTAAAAGAAAAATCAGTGGAAAAAAACCAGGAAATAAAAAGAAGAAAGAAAGAAACCCAACATAATTGTTTTCCTTGAATTGAATGACAGATCCTTAAGTTATTAGCAGTGGACTGCCAATACACCTGTCTGTACTGAGCATGAGCAATTATTCTCTCATCTGATGAAGACAGCTCAGAGGGAAAGCCCATGCACCTGACACAGCTTCCAGCAGCTTTAAACAGCAGAGTTATTCCCCAGGGGACCTTCACTTGCTCTTTCACAAGTCCCAAGTGTAGGAAATCTCCAGGGTTGAGAGTATATTTTGGCAGCCCAGCCTTTATTTGACAGCATGAAAATAAGCAGAAAAACTTAAGTGGCCCTATGAGCTCAAAGATCTTGAGAGAAATAGGCAGGAGGTGAAATAAAGATACACAAACTGACTTGAAAGAGAAATAAAAATCCCACACTGAGCAGCAAGGCATTCTTTCTGCTTCCTCTCCACCTACTCTTGCTGCAATAAATGGAAATGCAGGAGCTAAGAGGTTTGTAAATAGGAGGTGCAAAGATTGTTTGAGGCAATAATTCCAAAATCTTATTACAAAGGAGAGAAGGCTGGGAAAAAAAGAAAAGACATTTGTCAAAAAAGACATTTGTCAAAAGTGGAATAATGCAGAACTGAAGAAGAGGCATGAAGAGGACAGGCATGGAGCCTGCTGGTGCCCCAGCTGATCCAAAGCTTTCCTGGCCCGTGGGCCAGCACACCCAGCAGTTCTAAAGCCTGAGGGGAGCAGCAAGGCTGATGCTGGCAGAAGGAATGCCAGAACTCCGTGGAACAGATCCTGTGGCAGGAGCAGATGCAGCAGGCTGTCCAGGGCAAAGGGCTTCAAAGGCAATGGGCAGATGTCCCCTGGTGTTTGTGGAGACAAGCACTCTGCACAGTGTCATTTCAAAGACAGCCACTTCCCCTGACCTGTGCTGATCTGCCTGCTGCAGGACTCTGCCACTTAGATTTCCACCAGAAAATGTGTAAGTGCCTTATTAAGTTCCCCCTTTCCAGTAGACCTCCAAAAACCACACTGAACTTTCAAGTGATTCCTAAATCTGTGAGACCTCCATCAGCTGCACCACAGCTAACGTGACTGAAGCCCAGAATAAAGCCTGTACACCCAAGTACAAATAAATGGAATTTAATTTTTCTAAATAGAAACAGGTCTGCCAGAGCTTTGAACACATGTATGAGCTGCTTTAAGGTGGAGAGAGCCCATTTCTAACCCAGCAGCTTTTGTCACACCCAGAGGGAATCTCAGAGCCCGTGATGGTCCTGGCAGAGAGGAAGGCTCTGAGGATGACCACAAGCACCCACCCACCCTTCTCCCCCCCTGGGATTCTTACTTTAAATCAACAAGTGGGAATTCCCTAAAATACTGCACTTAGGAAATACAAGAGCTGTTAAGGAAACCAGAGCCAAACCTGTTTCAGGACTTGCCTTGTGAGAATGAGCAGATACAACCAGCACTGAGAGCTTCACATTTTGAGGGAACCTGAAATCTGTGACCTGTAAAATGTGATATCCCTGTGCTCCAGATAATGTTACATTTCATGGAGGTGCATACAACTCATGAGAAAAATAGTCATTAATAAATAATGGGATTAATAGATGTTAGTGATTGATAAATTACTAAAACATTAATACTGTATCTGCTCAGTTGCATGTGGGCTTGAGGAAAGCAATGATTGTCCTGTGGTGTTTGCAACCTGCTCTCAGGTGGGAGACCCAATTTTCCTAAGGAATCAGGAGGGTAGTCCATGAATGAGGCTGTAAATATGTGATTTTATTCTCTAGTTTAAAAGCAGCACACTGCATTGAGAAACAGGAAAAGAGGCTGCTGCTGGTGGAAGTGACTATATTTTAAGTTTTCACAGACTTAACAGGAAGGTGTAGTATAACTGAGCTGTAAAACAGTAACATTAATATCTATTTTTATTATTGCTATACATAATTTAAATTTGGCTGTTGTGCCCCCTCTTTTTGCTCCATCCTGTCATTCACTCAACTAGGTATTTTTTTGTGTAAAATTGCTTCTCAAGGAAATTCCTGCTATGTTCCAATAGGAGGTTTGCTGCAGAGAAGGATGCCGCACTTGACAAGGAGTGTGCATGAGCGTTTTTATTACTCTGCTCTGCTTTATTCTTTCCACAGCAAATAAGGAGGATTAAGGGTGCATATCTCGAATGATGGATGATAATTCTAAGCACAGCAAGTAAATCTTTTGACTGCCTGACTTAGAAGTGCTTATTATCCTCATCAGCTCCCCTCATATCAATACTCCCATGCTGTTATGTCTGTCTAACACACTGAGATAGTCTAGTGCAGACAGAGGCCAGCTCAACAACAACAAAAACAAATTAGCTCAAACTTAATTTTGATACATGTTCTAGAAATTTTTAGAAAACATGGATGAAAGACATACACATACTGCTTATCTTGTCACTAAAAGGGATAATTCATCCATTCTTTACTCTGCTATAGCAGCTCCTTTGTGCTTTGGACATACTGCCATTATCCTGCCCTTATTCCATTTCAATTCATTCCTTCACAATATGTTCACATTAGGAACTTGGATACATGGTCATGCTGCTTTATTTATCCCTAGCATGGCACAGGTACATCACACCAACCAAAGCAATCAGATATTTGCAAAACAGCCCCTGAGCTCAGTGTGGTTTGCTGTGGAACTCCAAAAGATAATGAAAAAGCTTGCAAATGTACCCACAGAGGCATAATTCAATTATTCTCCATGTCTATTTGTAAAATGTGGCTCCTTCTCTGAATATGGGAAGAAAGTTGTCAGTTAGATAGATACATGGATTTGGATTCATTTTAGGAACCTTCTGTTGGGAAAAATGGACATGAGAATTCTTCTGTTCTGGTCACTGCTGAGCTACATCGTTCAAATTCCTGGCCAAACAAGGATTTGCATTTTTTCTTTCATACTGAGAAGGGATCTCCAACATATTTTAATCCTTTTCCAGTCATCCCTACACTTTTGAGATGTTTCAAGAAACAACAAAAACACGTTGTTTTGGAAAATACAGGAAGAAAAAAAAGAAGAAAACATAATCTCATTTGTATTTTTTTATGAGAGTTGATAAGGCTTTGAAATTTCAGAGCAGTGCTTTAAAGTTTACTGTGTAGTTTTATCACCGTCCGTGAACCACAGGCCGGTCCCGCCCGGCCCCGCCCCTGAATCACCGCCCGGTTCCGCCCGCTCCCTCCCCGGCGCGCCGTCCTGCCCGGGCTGGGGAGGGACCATCGCTCCCGGGGCCGAACCGGGGCTGTTCCCGGCTTGGGTCCCCTCGGACTAGCGATCCTCCCCGGGGCTGGGGGTTCCAGCACAGCCCCCAGGGCATCCCGCTGCTTCCTCAAGCCCCCTTCAGCGGGGTCAGGTTCTGGGGCAGGGGTACCCAAACCCAGCAGAGCTGGCTTTAAAGGATCCGGGGGAAACCGACCCTCTCCCCTCCTCACCCAATTGCCGCTGCCAAAAGCCAGCCGGAGGCTCAGCTCCCCTCAATCTCTGCAAGGAATCGGATTTCTCAATCCGGCAGGGCAGCAATGCTGTTCACCTCGCTGGAGTTCCGGATTGCAGCGGTGTCCCCGCCGCTGCCCCGATGGAGCGGGGAGCGGCGGGTGTCTGTGTCAAGAGGGGAGAGTGACGCCCAGTTCGGGGGGCAGCACGCTCGGCGCTGGCGGAGAAGGCTGACAGCCGCCGGGGCTGCGCGCGTGGGAAGCGAGCCGTGCGAGCGGCGGCTGCAGCACCGCGCCGTGTCCACAAGGCGGCAGCACCGCCCGGGCGCCGGCTCGGCGGCGGCTGCAGTACCGCGGCGTGTCCACAAGGCGGCAGCACTGTGCGGGCGGTAGCGGTGGCTGCAGTACCGCGGTGTCCACAAGGCGGCAGCACTGTGCGGGCGGCGGTAGCGGTGGCTGCGCCGCCGGGGCTGCGGCGCTGCCGGGCCGGCGTCCCACGGGGATTGACACGGGAGGGACGGGGTCAGCGCTGGGAATGGCCTCAGGGTCCCTCGCCAGGGACAGGGTCAGCGCTGGCAATGGCCTCAGGGTCCCTCGCCAGGGACGGGGTCAGCGCTGGGAATGGCCTCAGGGTCAGGGTCCCTGCGGAGGCGCTTGGACACAGGAGATGCCTTCATGTACAGGGTGACACCTGGGCGGGGGGGGCCCACGTGTTGAGGGACCGGGGCGGGGTTGCGACGGGCTGGGCTTGCGTGAGAAGTGGATTTTTGGGTGAGTGACAGGCGTGGTAGTGCACCAAGAAATTGGCTAGTTAGCTAACTATTGAATTAAATAACTGTCCAACTAACTAATAAGGTGTGGCAGTAGTTAACTTTCTACATTCATTAGTACTCCAGAGTAGGCATGTAACCATCAATCAAGGTAATTATTAGTCACTGCCATCTGGAGTATTAATTAGGGGCCCTACCGGGTATATATGAAAAAGAAGAAAAAATATGTATGTCTGGTGCAGCAGTAGAAAATTTCAGGCTACTGTGGTGTAAATATTTTTATTTAAATACTAATATAAGGTATTTTGCTGGGGCTTTTTTGTGGGTTTTTTTTGGTTTTTTTTGGTTTTTTTTGTTTTGTTCTTTGTTTTGGTTTTTTCTCACAGGGAGCCTGAAAATTTCTACTGCTGATGTTTTAATTTTACAGCTAGAAAACAAAGTTAGAAACAGGGTTAGAGTTAGAGGTAAAGATAGAGCAAATATGAAATAGAGAGAAAGAGCAAAACAGAGTTAGGATTAGGGGAAAATAGTAAAACAGAGTTAGAGAAACAGACTTTCAGAGGAATAGTGGTAGAGGGAAATAAAAAAATAGCCATAGAGTTAGGGAACCAGAGAGACAGAGTGATAGATCAGCAGACATGAGCATGGGTTTGGGGTGAAACTTGGGTGTCAGAGGTGGATTTTTAGGATGAATCTCCAACTTTTGGGAGATTTTTGGGGCCGAATCCTCGATTTTAGCTAAAACCACCTCATCCCATGTGGATTTTTGCGGCTCCCTTCACAATTTTTTAGGTGAAATTCCCCATTTTTTTTCCCGAAATCCTTTTTAAATTTTTTTTTTTATTTTTTAGTGTTTCCTCCTCCCCAATTTGCCAACCCCTCCCTCCTCCCAAAAATTCAAAAATAATCCCCAAAAACTCCACACAAACACAGGGGAAGCTTCCATGTGAATTTAATAATTTGGGGGGGTGGGGTGCCCAAATTTTTGGGCTCCTCCCGCTGAGTCCTGGGGCTCCCTGGGGGTCTTGGTGCCCTCCAGCATCTCCTTGTAGTGGTTCTTGAAAAAAACAACCTGGGGAGGGAAATTCGGGGGGGGGGGGCAGGGAATTGAAAATATAGTTAAAAATTAAAAAAAATCCATTAAAAACAACTTTTAAAACCGTGAAAAACTGAAAAAAACTCCCAACAAAAAACCCGCCAAAACAAACCCAAAAAAAAGGCCAAAAACAAGGAAAAAAATAAACCACACAAGCCCACCCAAAAAACTTTTAAATTTCCCCTTACAAAAATCCCAAACCACACAGAAATTCCCCCAAAAATCACAAACCCTAAAAATCCCCCAAAAAACCCTCAAAATCCCCAAAAATTCCCAAAAAACTTTTAAAACACCCGTTAGAAATACCTTAAGACAACCTTCAAACCCCCTCCAAAAAACAAAAAAAAATCACAAAAATACCCCAAAAATTCCCTTTTAAGACTCCTCGAAACTTCTTTAAAAGCCCAAAAAAACTCTTTAAAATCCCCTAAAAAAACCTAAAAAAACCCAAAAACCTTTTAAAATTAAAAAAATAATCCCAAAATTCCTCCAAAAACCTTTCAAAAACCCCCATCCCCCCAAAATAACCCCAAAATTCCCCCACTAAAACCCAAAAAACCCCTTTAAAAATTCTTTTAGATCCCCCCAAAGTCCTCTTTAAAATCCCCTTTAAAAAAACCCTAAAAATCCCCAAAAACCATTTAAAATTCCCTAAAAAAACCCTTATAAAATAAAAAAGCCAACATTTAAAGAAAAAATTTAAAAACCCCTAATCCCCCGCCCCCAAAATAACCCCGAAATTCCCCCAATAAAACCCAAAAAACTCTTTAAAAATGCCCTAGTATCCCCAAAAAACCCCATTTAAATCCCCTTAAAAAAAAAGTAAAAATCCCCCTAAACACTTTAAAATTACCTAATAAAACTTTAAAAAAAAAATCCCAAAATTCGTCCAAAATTCCTTTTAAAAACCCCTAAACCCCCCTGCCCCCAAAATAACCCAAAAATTCCCCCAATAAAACCTCCAGATCCTGTGAGGTGCTCTCACCTCCGTTCCACGAGGTACCCCCGGGAGCCCACCACAAGCTCCCCTCCTCCAGCGGATTAATACCGAAGAGAGCAGGTAACCCTCCGCCTAAAACAGCCCCCAGCAGGACCCTGCCCCCTCCTCATGGTCGCTGCGAATACCTGGGGCTGCTCCCCCTAAGTGCTCCCACCTGGGGCTCTTGAGGGGCACAGCCCGGCACAGGAACGGGCAGAGCAGCATCGGGACAGGGACAGGCGTGTATTCCAAAGAATTTGCTATTTGAAACCCTCATCCCCCAGCCCCTCCCATGTCCCTGGGGAGCAACTGACAGAGTTGCCTGCAGTTCAGCTGATTTAGCCGCGGCCGCTTCCAGCCGCGATGCAGCGCCTACGCGGGGAGATCCCGCCGCCGTTCTTCCGGGCGCGGTTCCGGCAGAGCCCCGGCTCCCCGCAGCGGCAGTGCCGGGCTCGGCCCCAGCGCCCGTCCGGGGCGGCTGCTGCTGCCCGCGGCGATCCCGATGCCGGTCCCGGTCCCGATCCCGGTCCCGCGATCCGCACCCTGCCGGCCCGGGGAGAGGCGGCACCGCTCGGAACCCCCAGCGGACACCGCCAAAACCCAGCCCCGACCCCTAGACCCACCTGAGCACCTCGGGATCCGGGCAGCACCGGGAGCGGTCCCTGGGTCATTCTCGGCACAGCGCTCCGGGCTCGGATCCCGCCGCATGCCACGAGGAGCGGGGCGGGAGCGGCTCGGACGCATTTAAAGGGACCCCGCCCCACGCACCTGAGTCAGGTCCGGCCCGGCCCCGCCCCTGGTCCCGACCCTGGTCCCGCCCCTGAATCACCGCCCGGTTCCGCCCGCTCCCTCCCCGGCGGACCATCGCTCGCGACCGGCCCCCTCTCCCGGGGCCGAACCGGGGCTGTTCGCGGCTCCGAGTCCCCTCGGACTAGCAATCCTCACCGGGGTTGGGGTTCCAGCACAGCCCCCAGGGCATCCCGCTGCTGCCTCAAGCCCCCTTCAGCGGGATCAGGTTTTGGGGCAGGGGTACCCAAACCCAGCAGAGCTGGCTTTAACGGATCCGGGGGAAACCGACCCTCTCCCCTCCTCACCCAATGGCCGCTGCCAAAACCGAGCCTGAGGCTCAGCTCCCCTCAATCTCTGCAAGGAATCGGATTTCTCAATCCGGCAGGGCAGCAATGCTGTTCTGCTCGCTGCACATCAGGATTGCAGCGGTGTCCCCGCCGCTGCCCGGATCGAGCGGGGAGCGGCGGGTGTGTGTGTGAATAGAGGAGGGGTGACCCCGCGTTCGGGCTGCAGCGGCCGTGGCTGCGAGAGTGGGAAGGGCGGCAGTGCTGCCGCCTTGTGGGCACAGCGCGGTACTGCAACTTGCCCTTCTCAAGATGGCGGAAGCCGCGGCGTGCCGGGACGCTGCCATGCGGAACTGCGGCCACGCTCCAGATGGCGCCTGCGGCCGCAGTAAGACCCCGCAGCACAGAAAGGGATTTTTTTGGGTATTTTTTGGGGGATTTTGGTAATTTTTGGGGGAAATTTGGGGATTTTTGGCGGGGGGTTTGGAATTTTTTGGTGGAATTTTTTTGGGATGTTTTTGGGAAATTTTTTGGGGAATTTTTTTGTTTTTGGTAATTTTTTGGGGGGTTTTGGTAATTTTTGGAGATATTTTGGGAGGTTTTTTGGGTATTTTTTCGGGATTTTTTTCTCACCGTTGGCCACCAGGTCCAGTTAATTTTTGGTGGTTTTTTTTGGGGGGGGAATATTTTTTGTAATTTTTGAAGATTTTTTGGGGTGTTTTTTGGTTTTTTGTTGGATATTTTTGGGGAATTTTTGGGGTATTTTCGGGGATACTTTTGGGGTGTTTTTGGAAGTTTGAGGGTTTTTTGGGGGATTTTTTGGGGGCGTTTTGGGAATTTTTTTAAATATTTTTTTGAAATTTTGGGGGGATTTTCTGGGAAATTTTGAGGGGTTTTGGTAAATTTTGGGGATATTTTTGGGGAAATGCTTTGGGTGTTTTTGGCTGGTTTTTTGGGGTGTTTTTTGGGTTTTTTCTCACATTTGCCTGCCAGGTCTAGGTGATTTTTGGGTTTTTTTGGGGGGGGATATTTTTGGTAATTTTCGGGGATTTTTTTGGAGAATTTTTGGAGGGTTTTGGGGAATTTATTTGCAGTTTTTGGGGACTCTTTGGGGATATTTTTGGAATTTTTGAAATTTTTTTGGGAAATTTTTTTTTTATGTTTTGATAATTTTGTTAATTTTTGGGGGGAGTTTTTGGGGGGAATTTTTGGGGAGGGTTTGGGGAATTTATTTGGATTTTTTTGAGGATTTTTTTGGGATTTTTTGGAATTTTGGGGGATTTTTGGAGGATTTTTTGTGGTTTTTTCTTCCTATTGGCTTCCAGGTTCAGGTGATTTTTGGGGGGTTTTTGGTAATTTTTGGGGGGGGTTTTCCGGGTGTTTTTTTTTTGCGGGGGTTTTGGTTTTTTTTTGGAGGGGGGAGGGTTGGGAGGATTTTTTGGTAGTTTTTTGGGGATATTTTTGGGGTGTTTTGCAGGTATTTTTGGTGATTTTTTGGGTTTTTTGGGGAGGGGTTTTGCAATTTTTGGGGGTTTTGAGAATTTTTTGGGGGAATGTTTTTGGAATTTTTGGGGGATTTTTTGGAAATATTCTTAGGGTGTTTTTTGGGTGTTTTTTCTCACCTTTGGCCGCAAGGTTATGGTGATTTTGGGCGGTTTTTTTGGGGTATTTCTTAGTTTTTTTTAAAATATTTTTGGGGTTTTGGTAATTTTTTGGGACTTTTTGGGGGGAATTTTTTGGGGGGGGTTTGGGGAATTTATTTCGAATTTTTTAGGGATTTTTGGGGGTTTTTTGGGAATTTTTGGGGGTTTTTGTAATTTTTAAGGATATTTTTGGGGTGTTTTTGGCTGGTTTTTTAGAGTAGTTCTTTGGGGTTTTTTCTCACCTTTGGCCGTCAGCTCCAGGTGGTTTTTGGGGTTTTATGGGGGGATATTTTTAATAATTTTTGGGGATATTTTGGGGGACATTTTTTTGTGAATTTTTTTGAGGTTTTTGGTAATATTAGGGGATTTTTTGGGGGTATTTTTGGGGTGTTTTTGGGGATTTTTTCTCTCCTTTGGCCGCAAGGTTCAGGTGATTATTGGGGGGTTTCTGGTAATTTTTTGGGGTGTTTTTGGGTTGTTTTTTGGGGTTTTTTTGGGAGAGGTTATTTGGTATTTTTAAGGGATATTTTTGGGGGTTTTTGGGTGTTTTGGGGGGATTTTTTGGAATTTTTGGGGGTTTTGTTTTGGGGGCGGTTTGTGAAATTTTTGGAGGGAGTTTTTTTTGGAAATTTTTTGAATTATTTTGGGGATTTTTGGGGGATATTTTTGGGGTGGATTTTCGTGGTTTTTTCTCACCTTTGGCCACCAATTTATGGTGATTTTGCAGGTGGGAGTTTGGGGTGTTTCTACGGGGTTTTTTGGGAATTTTTTTTTGAGGTTTTGGTAATTTTTGAGGGTTTTTGGGGGGATTTTTAGGGAGTTTTGGGGAGATTAGTTGGAATTTTTGGGGGATTTTTGGGGGAACTTTTTTGGGGGTTTTAATAATTTTTGTAATTTTTGGAGTAAATTTTTGGGGGGGTTGGGGAATTTATTTGGGATTTATTTTTTTGTAATTTATGGGGTTATTTTGGTAATTTTTGGGGATGTTTTTGGGAAATTTTTTGGGATGTTTTGGGGATATTTTTTGGGGTTTTTTTCTCACCGTTGGCCGCCAGGTTTAGGTGATTTTTTGGGGGGATTTTGGAAATTTCTGGGAGGGCTTTTTGGGGGGGAGGTTTTTTCGTATTTTTTGGTCATTTTTTGGGGATATTTTTGGGGTGGTTTGGGAGATATTTTGGGGTGTTTTTTTAGAGATAGTATGCTTAAATTACGTGCTTAGTTAAAGATAACAGCCCGTGATGGAGACCCCTGCAGCTGACAAGACAATTACCAACACTCACCGGCTGGAGCACCACCCAAATTAAAAGGGCTAAGGAGAAGAATAAAACCACAAGCCAAAAACCACGCATGCTCTAAAAAGGCAGACCCAAGGAGTGGCCGTGCTAAACAGTTCCCAGAAACAGTTGACTGTACATGAAGGTCTATGAGTATGTAACGAACGGATGGATTGTAAAACGTATTTAAAGAGGTGTTCCCGAAGCAGCGCTGTGCTCTGGGCAGCATGCCAAGCACCTGGCCGTTTAAATTCTTTGCTTTATGCATGTCTCCTACTGCCTTTTTTTTATTAAACCGTGTCGTTCTCCCAGAACAGTGAACCGTGTTTGTCACACTGAGGCGTCGCCGCCGCTGCCCGGATTGAGAGGGGAGCAGGGGGTGTCTGTGAATAGAGGGGAGGTGACGCCGCGTTTGGCTGCGAGCTCCGCGCTGGCGGAGGAGGCCGAGAGAGGTGCGGCTACGAGCGAGGGAAGGGCGGCAGTGCTGCCGCCTTGTGGACAAAGCGTGGTAATGCACCTTGCCCTTCTCAAGATAGCGGAAGCCACAGCGTGCCGGGACCCTGCCATGCGGGACTGCGGCCACGCTCCCACTAGTCAGGATGATTATATCTGTGATGCAGGCTGGATCCTTCGTGCATCTATACTCAGTTCAGTTTGGCTACCTAAGACTCAGGCAAGAGATTGTCATTCTCCAGTTATCACAATTATAATCTTGTGTACACTAAACCCTGAAAAATCTGTATGGTGCTATATGATGGTGATACGAAACCAAAATGCTGACTCCTAATTCGCATTCAGGTGAGACACACATTTTAGACTTGGTGCTGCTCTGCTTGCCAACACCTTTGGTTTAAAATAAAGGTGAGCCTGTGTTAACAATGCTAGACCAGATATCAGGAGAATTTGATGTTATTACAAGTTCCAATATTGGCCAAAAAAGCAAACCTATAGAAATCATTTTACTCCTTGGTACCCTCTTTCTAGTCCATTTTTACTAGTCTAAAATGTATATTAAAGATTATTTCTAAATCCAAAACAAGGATGTGTCTGCGGAGTTAAACCTGATAAACACAGTATATTTAGATGTGGGTGTGCAAGTGAAGCATATGTGCAAAATTGTACCAAGTATCTAGAGACAAATGCCCGTTTGAATTTTGGAATTCCAAGCATAATTGACTGAGATAAGTATACTGTATGTCTATTAACTTTTTGCTTTCATGTAAAGAATAATAACAACCGGTTACTGCTGTTTGAGCAAAGTTTCCGGCACGTTGGGAATCCTTTGAATAAAATGATCAATGTTAATTCCTGTTGAAAGTATTAAGAAACTAGATATGACATTACTCCACAGAGTCCATGTTGAGCATGTGACTGTAAAACAAAAAAATTTATTGGGAAATAATAAAAAACAAATTATATCATTTATATAACGTAAAATTTTCTTTATATTAATACAAAGTATATAAAAGAAACCATATAAAACATATAGAAGAATTTAGGGATAAGAAAGAAAAATGCTGTGAATAAAACAGGTCAATGAAGAGGGTGTCCAACGCAGCTCGCTCTTGCCTCGCCGTTCCACTCTTGACCTCGAAGCTCACTCATCCAGCTTGCTCTTGCCCCGTCGTCCCTCGGCTTCTGCAAACGGATGACGACGCACTCAGGCCTGACAAGCTCCCGCTCCCAACGGGAACCACCACCCACCAGCCCCACATCGAGACCCTCGCGCCGGGCCACCGCCCACAGAACCCCCCCCGCCACCACAGCTGCCCAAAAGCCTCCCAACTCCAGCTTGACTCACCACCTCCACGTCCGCCAACGTCCCACGCCGTGCTGGGAGCCGGGCCCTCTGGGCAAAAGAAGCTGGGCACAAAGCAAAGCAGCGCACAAGAGGCTGCAGCCCTGCTTACAGGGGGCTCAAGTCGCTGCCTGCACTGCAAAGTGCCCGGGACTCCAGAGCACTGGCCCCGACTTACAGGGCAGCCCCTGGTCCCCAAGGCCTACGGAGGCTCCTTCTCTCCAATTCGGGCCCCCTCCCCACTAACGGGGAGGGCGCTCAACGCAGGCTGCCAGCTGAAGGGAGCACAAAGGCAACCAGACCCACAGCCTGCTTACAGGCCGGTCCACACCCAGGGAGCCACGGAGCTCGGCCTTCACCCCACGGCAACAGGAACCAGACTCCACAGTCCAGCAGCCCAACTCACGGCCTAAAGTCCAAGGGCCCCAGGGGCCCCAGGGGCCGGGAGCCCAGCCCTGGCGACAGGGAGGGCACACGCCCGGCCCCACCACTCCTGGCCCCACACCTCTGAAAGGCCGGGGCCAGGGACACCCGCCTGATTACAGGGGTGGTCCCTCCAACCGCCCGCCGAGACCGGGGGAGCGCACACAACCCCGCTTACGGGGCCGCCCCCGCAGCCCGGCACCCCCCAACAAGCGCCAGGGAGCACGGGCTACGGCCCGCGCCCCACTTACGGGCCGGCCGCAGCCCGGCCGCCGCGCAGCACGGCAACGTGGCCGTCTGCAGGAGCCCCTCCGGCCTCTGCAACGAGGCCGCCGCCGAGGTGGCACCAGCGCTTCTTCAACCTGCACCCTGGCAAAGGCCTGAGTGCAGCGGTTCCTGTTACCCGGCTAAAGCAGCCTCCCCAGCCCTGCTTACAGGAACCTGGGGCTGCTCCTGGGGACAAGGGGACAAGCAAGTGCCTGACACGTGCCCAGAGCAAGAGGCCCGCACGCTGCCAGTTCACCAGCACAAAGGGCACCGCAGGCCCAGACCCAGGCCCCGGCTACAGGCGGGTCACGTTGCCCACGCTACCGTTAAGCGGCTTCGCACCGTCCTCAGGAAGCAGGGGACGAGGCCAGACACTTTGTCCACGCAAGCATTCTGGGGACTGGCTTGTGGCTGCACGGAGCTCCTCTTCCTCTCCTGGGAAGCCTAAGCTACACCACTCTATTTCTAAAGGGGGCCTAAAGCACAAACGCACTCGGCTCATTCACACCGCCTAATCCAAAGACAAGGGAGGGAGGGAGGGAGGGGAAGACAGTCCCAGAAGAGGGAGCCAGTTCTGTGCAGCCAAAGGGCTCAAGGGAGCCATCCCTACTGCTTCGTGGGAGACAAAAGCATCAGACCCGCACCGCACTGCACCGTGGGGAGGGCACAGGGGCCTCGATGCGCTGAGGCGCTTCAGGGCTGCTACGGGGACGAAGGTGGTGACACGCCCCGAGTACAGGGGGTCACGCTGGCCAGGGGCCAGCAGCAGGCAGAAAGCTGCCACGGCTGGGGAAAAGCCCTGCCCTGCTTACAGGGCGGCCGGGCTGGGGGCTCGGGGAGCTCCGTTTCCCCCCTCAGGTGTGGAGAGAGGAGCGCTCACCCTCCTTACAGGGTTGCCCCTCTCTCCATGCAGCCAAAGGAGCACAACGGCAAAATGCCAAGCACAACAAAGACGCAACCCTGCACGCAGGGAGGTCGCCCAGCACAAGCAAAGTCAGCCGCGGCACCTTGAAGGTGCCCTGGCCGTGCCACTGAGGCCCTTTGCCCAGAGGGCCTCTCGTGCTCCCTTCTTCGGTTCCAAGCTCCCTCTTGCCTCGCCGTTCCACTCTTGACCTCGAAGCTCACTCATCCAGCTTGCTCTTGCCCCGTCGTCCCTCGGCTTCTGCAAACGGATGACGACGCACTCAGGCCTGACAAGCTCCCGCTCCCAACGGGAACCACCACCCACCAGCCCCACATCGAGACCCTCGCGCCGGGCCACCGCCCACAGAACCCCCCCCGCCACCACAGCTGCCCAAAAGCCTCCCAACTCCAGCTTGACTCACCACCTCCACGTCCGCCAACGTCCCACGCCGTGCTGGGAGCCGGGCCCTCTGGGCAAAAGAAGCTGGGCACAAAGCAAAGCAGCGCACAAGAGGCTGCAGCCCTGCTTACAGGGGGCTCAAGTCGCTGCCTGCACTGCAAAGTGCCCGGGACTCCAGAGCACTGGCCCCGACTTACAGGGCAGCCCCGGTCCCCAAGGCCTACGGAGGCTCCTTCTCTCCAATTCGGGCCCCCTCCCCACTAACGGGGAGGGCGCTCAACGCAGGCTGCCAGCTGAAGGGAGCACAAAGGCAACCAGACCCACAGCCTGCTTACAGGCCGGTCCACACCCAGGGAGCCACGGAGCTCGGCCTTCACCCCACGGCAACAGGAACCAGACTCCACAGTCCAGCAGCCCAACTCACGGCCTAAAGTCCAAGGGCCCCAGGGGCCCCAGGGGCCGGGAGCCCAGCCCTGGTGACAGGGGGGGCACACGCCCGGCCCCACCACTCCTGGCCCCACACCTCTGAAAGGCCGGGGCCAGGGACGCCCGCCTGATTACAGGGGGTGGTCCCTCCAACCGCCCGCCGAGACCGGGGAGCGCACACAACCCCGCTTACGGGGCCGCCCCCGCAGCCCGGCACCCCCCAACAAGCGCCAGGGAGCACGGGCTACGGCCCGCGTCCCACTTATAAGCCAGCCGCAGCCCGGCCGCCGCGCAGCACGGCAACGTGGCCGTCTGCAGGAGCCCCTCCGGCCTCTGCAACGAGGCCGCCGCCGAGGTGGCACCAGCGCTTCTTCAACCTGCACCCTGGCAAAGGCCTGAGTGCAGCGGTTCCTGTTACCCGGCTAAAGCAGCCTCCCCAGCCCTGCTTACAGGAACCTGGGGCTACTCCTGGGGACAAGGGGACAAGCAAGTGCCTGACACGTGCCCAGAGCAAGAGGCCCGCACGCTGCCAGTTCACCAGCACAAAGGGCACCGCAGGCCCAGACCCAGGCCCCGGCTACAGGCGGGTCACGTTGCCCACGCTACCGTTAAGCGGCCGGCACCGTCCTCAGGAAGCAGGGGACGAGGCCAGACACTTTGTCCACGCAAGCATTCTGGGGACTGGCTTGTGGCTGCACGGAGCTCCTCTTCCTCTCCTGGGAAGCCTAAGCTACACCACTCTATTTCTAAAGGGGGCCTAAAGCACAAACGCACTCGGCTCATTCACACCGCCTAATCCAAAGACAAGGGAGGGAGGGAGGGACGGGAAGACAGTCCCAGAAGAGGGAGCCAGTTCCGTGCAGCCAAAGGGCTCAAGGGAGCCATCCCTACTGCTTCGTGGGAGACAAAAGCATCAGACCCGCACCGCACTGCACCGTGGGGAGGGCACAGGGGCCTCGATGCGCTGAGGCGCTTCAGGGCTGCTACGGGGACGAAGGTGGTGACACGCCCCGAGTACAGGGGGTCACGCTGGCCAGGGGCCAGCAGCAGGCAGAAAGCTGCCACGGCTGGGGAAAAGCCCTGCCCTGCTTACAGGGCGGCCGGGCTGGGGGCTCGGGGAGCTCCGTTTCCCCCCTCAGGTGTGGAGAGAGGAGCTCACCCTCCTTACAGGGTTGCCCCTCTCTCCATGCAGCCAAAGGAGCACAACGGCAAAATGCCAAGCACAACAAAGACGCAACCCTGCACGCAGGGAGGTCGCCCAGCACAAGCAAAGTCAGCCGCGGCACCTTGAAGGTGCCTTGGCCGTGCCACTGAGGCCCTTTGCCCAGAGGGCCTCTCGTGCTCCCTTCTTCGGTTCCAAGCTCCCTCTTGCCTCGCCGTTCCACTCTTGACCTCGAAGCTCACTCATCCAGCTTGCTCTTGCCCCGTCGTCCCTCGGCTTCTGCAAACGGATGACGACGCACTCAGGCCTGACAAGCTCCCGCTCCCAACGGGAACCACCACCCACCAGCCCCACATCGAGACCCTCGCGCCGGGCCACCGCCCACAGAACCCCCCCCGCCACCACAGCTGCCCAAAAGCCTCCCAACTCCAGCTTGACTCACCACCTCCACGTCCGCCAACGTCCCACGCCGTGCTGGGAGCCGGGCCCTCTGGGCAAAAGAAGCTGGGCACAAAGCAAAGCAGCGCACAAGAGGCTGCAGCCCTGCTTACAGGGGGCTCAAGTCGCTGCCTGCACTGCAAAGTGCCCGGGACTCCAGAGCACTGGCCCCGACTTACAGGGCAGCCCTAGTCCCCAAGGCCTACGGAGGCTCCTTCTCTCCAATTCGGGCCCCCTCCCCACTAACGGGGAGGGCACTCAACGCAGGCTGCCAGCTGAAGGGAGCACAAAGGCAACCAGACCCACAGCCTGCTTACAGGCCGGTCCACACCCAGGGAGCCACGGAGCTCGGCCTTCACCCCACGGCAACAGGAACCAGACTCCACAGTCCAGCAGCCCAACTCACGGCCTAAAGTCCAAGGGCCCCAGGGGCCCCAGGGGCCGGGAGCCCAGCCCTGGCGACAGGGAGGGCACACGCCCGGCCCCACCACTCCTGGCCCCACACCTCTGAAAGGCCGGGGCCAGGGACACCCGCCTGATTACAGGGGGTGGTCCCTCCAACCGCCCGCCGAGACCGGGGAGCGCACACAACCCCGCTTACGGGGCCGCCCCCCGCAGCCCGGCACCCCCCAACAAGCGCCAGGGAGCACGGGCTACGGCCCGCGCCCCACTTACGGGCCGGCCGCAGCCCGGCCGCCGCGCAGCACGGCAACGTGGCCGTCTGCAGGAGCCCCTCCGGCCTCTGCAACGAGGCCGCCGCCGAGGTGGCACCAGCGCTTCTTCAACCTGCACCCTGGCAAAGGCCTGAGTGCAGCGGTTCCTGTTACCCGGCTAAAGCAGCCTCCCCAGCCCTGCTTACAGGAACCTGGGGCTGCTCCTGGGGACAAGGGGACAAGCAAGTGCCTGACACGTGCCCAGAGCAAGAGGCCCGCACGCTGCCAGTTCACCAGCACAAAGGGCACCGCAGGCCCAGACCCAGGCCCCGGCTACAGGCGGGTCACGTTGCCCACGCTACCGTTAAGCGGCTTCGCACCGTCCTCAGGAAGCAGGGGACGAGGCCAGACACTTTGTCCACGCAAGCATTCTGGGGACTGGCTTGTGGCTGCACGGAGCTCCTCTTCCTCTCCTGGGAAGCCTAAGCTACACCACTCTATTTCTAAAGGGGGCCTAAAGCACAAACGCACTCGGCTCATTCACACCGCCTAATCCAAAGACAAGGGAGGGAGGGAGGGAGGGGAAGACAGTCCCAGAAGAGGGAGCCAGTTCTGTGCAGCCAAAGGGCTCAAGGGAGCCATCCCTACTGCTTCGTGGGAGACAAAAGCATCAGACCCGCACCGCACTGCACCGTGGGGAGGGCACAGGGGCCTCGATGCGCTGAGGCGCTTCAGGGCTGCTACGGGGACGAAGGTGGTGACACGCCCCGAGTACAGGGGGTCACGCTGGCCAGGGGCCAGCAGCAGGCAGAAAGCTGCCACGGCTGGGGAAAAGCCCTGCCCTGCTTACAGGGCGGCCGGGCTGGGGGCTCGGGGAGCTCCGTTTCCCCCTCAGGTGTGGAGAGAGAGCTCACCCTCCTTACAGGGTTGCCCCTCTCTCCATGCAGCCAAAGGAGCACAACGGCAAAATGCCAAGCACAACAAAGACGCAACCCTGCACGCAGGGAGGTCGCCCAGCACAAGCAAGTCAGCCGTGGCACCTTGAAGGTGCCCTGGCCGTGCCACTGAGGCCCTTTGCCCAGAGGGCCTCTCGTGCTCCCTTCTTCGGTTCCAAGCTCCCTCTTGCCTCGCCGTTCCACTCTTGACCTCGAAGCTCACTCATCCAGCTTGCTCTTGCCCCGTCGTCCCTCGGCTTCTGCAAACGGATGACGACGCACTCAGGCCTGACAAGCTCCCGCTCCCAACGGGAACCACCACCCACCAGCCCCACATCGAGACCCTCGCGCCGGGCCACCGCCCACAGAACCCCCCCCGCCACCACAGCTGCCCAAAAGCCTCCCAACTCCAGCTTGACTCACCACCTCCACGTCCGCCAACGTCCCACGCCGTGCTGGGAGCCGGGCCCTCTGGGCAAAAGAAGCTGGGCACAAAGCAAAGCAGCGCACAAGAGGCTGCAGCCCTGCTTACAGGGGGCTCAAGTCGCTGCCTGCACTGCAAAGTGCCCGGGACTCCAGAGCACTGGCCCCGACTTACAGGGCAGCCCCGGTCCCCAAGGCCTACGGAGGCTCCTTCTCTCCAATTCGGGCCCCCTCCCCACTAACGGGGAGGGCGCTCAACGCAGGCTGCCAGCTGAAGGGAGCACAAAGGCAACCAGACCCACAGCCTGCTTACAGGCCGGTCCACACCCAGGGAGCCACGGAGCTCGGCCTTCACCCCACGGCAACAGGAACCAGACTCCACAGTCCAGCAGCCCAACTCACAGCCTAAAGTCCAAGGGCCCCAGGGGCCCCAGGGGCCGGGAGCCCAGCCCTGGCGACAGGGAGGGCACACGCCCGGCCCCACCACTCCTGGCCCCACGCCTCTGAAAGGCCGGGGCCAGGGACACCCGCCTGATTACAGGGGGTGGTCCCTCCAACCGCCCGCCGAGACCGGGGAGCGCACACAACCCCGCTTACGGGGCCGCCCCCCGCAGCCCGGCACCCCCCAACAAGCGCCAGGGAGCACGGGCTACGGCCCGCGCCCCACTTACGGGCCGGCCGCAGCCCGGCCGCCGCGCAGCACGGCAACGTGGCCGTCTGCAGGAGCCCCTCCGGCCTCTGCAACGAGGCCGCCGCCGAGGTGGCACCAGCGCTTCTTCAACCTGCACCCTGGCAAAGGCCTGAGTGCAGCGGTTCCTGTTACCCGGCTAAAGCAGCCTCCCCAGCCCTGCTTACAGGAACCTGGGGCTGCTCCTGGGGACAAGGGGACAAGCAAGTGCCTGACACGTGCCCAGAGCAAGAGGCCCGCACGCTGCCAGTTCACCAGCACAAAGGGCACCGCAGGCCCAGACCCAGGCCCCGGCTACAGGCGGGTCACGTTGCCCACGCTACCGTTAAGCGGCTTCGCACCGTCCTCAGGAAGCAGGGGACGAGGCCAGACACTTTGTCCACGCAAGCATTCTGGGGACTGGCTTGTGGCTGCACGGAGCTCCTCTTCCTCTCCTGGGAAGCCTAAGCTACACCACTCTATTTCTAAAGGGGGCCTAAAGCACAAACGCACTCGGCTCATTCACACCGCCTAATCCAAAGACAAGGGAGGGAGGGAGGGAGGGGAAGACAGTCCCAGAAGAGGGAGCCAGTTCTGTGCAGCCAAAGGGCTCAAGGGAGCCATCCCTACTGCTTCGTGGGAGACAAAAGCATCAGACCCGCACCGCACTGCACCGTGGGGAGGGCACAGGGGCCTCGATGCGCTGAGGCGCTTCAGGGCTGCTACGGGGACGAAGGTGGTGACACGCCCCGAGTACAGGGGGTCACGCTGGCCAGGGGCCAGCAGCAGGCAGAAAGCTGCCACGGCTGGGGAAAAGCCCTGCCCTGCTTACAGGGCGGCCGGGCTGGGGGCTCGGGGAGCTCCGTTTCCCCCCTCAGGTGTGGAGAGAGGAGCGCTCACCCTCCTTACAGGGTTGCCCCTCTCTCCATGCAGCCAAAGGAGCACAACGGCAAAATGCCAAGCACAACAAAGACGCAACCCTGCACGCAGGGAGGTCGCCCAGCACAAGCAAAGTCAGCCGCGGCACCTTGAAGGTGCCCTGGCCGTGCCACTGAGGCCCTTTGCCCAGAGGGCCTCTCGTGCTCCCTTCTTCGGTTCCAAGCTCCCTCTTGCCTCGCCGTTCCACTCTTGACCTCGAAGCTCACTCATCCAGCTTGCTCTTGCCCCGTCGTCCCTCGGCTTCTGCAAACGGATGACGACGCACTCAGGCCTGACAAGCTCCCGCTCCCAACGGGAACCACCACCCACCAGCCCCACATCGAGACCCTCGCGCCGGGCCACCGCCCACAGAACCCCCCCCGCCACCACAGCTGCCCAAAAGCCTCCCAACTCCAGCTTGACTCACCACCTCCACGTCCGCCAACGTCCCACGCCGTGCTGGGAGCCGGGCCCTCTGGGCAAAAGAAGCTGGGCACAAAGCAAAGCAGCGCACAAGAGGCTGCAGCCCTGCTTACAGGGGGCTCAAGTCGCTGCCTGCACTGCAAAGTGCCCGGGACTCCAGAGCACTGGCCCCGACTTACAGGGCAGCCCCGGTCCCCAAGGCCTACGGAGGCTCCTTCTCTCCAATTCGGGCCCCCTCCCCACTAACGGGGAGGGCGCTCAACGCAGGCTGCCAGCTGAAGGGAGCACAAAGGCAACCAGACCCACAGCCTGCTTACAGGCCGGTCCACACCCAGGGAGCCACGGAGCTCGGCCTTCACCCCACGGCAACAGGAACCAGACTCCACAGTCCAGCAGCCCAACTCACGGCCTAAAGTCCAAGGGCCCCAGGGGCCCCAGGGGCCGGGAGCCCAGCCCTGGCGACAGGGAGGGCACACGCCCGGCCCCACCACTCCTGGCCCCACACCTCTGAAAGGCCGGGGCCAGGGACACCCGCCTGATTACAGGGGGTGGTCCCTCCAACCGCCCGCCGAGACCGGGGGAGCGCACACAACCCCGCTACGGGGCCGCCCCCGCAGCCCGGCACCCCCCAACAAGCGCCAGGGAGCACGGGCTACGGCCCGCGCCCCACTTACGGGCCGGCCGCAGCCCGGCCGCCGCGCAGCACGGCAACGTGGCCGTCTGCAGGAGCCCCTCCGGCCTCTGCAACGAGGCCGCCGCCGAGGTGGCACCAGCGCTTCTTCAACCTGCACCCTGGCAAAGGCCTGAGTGCAGCGGTTCCTGTTACCCGGCTAAAGCAGCCTCCCCAGCCCTGCTTACAGGAACCTGGGGCTGCTCCTGGGGACAAGGGGACAAGCAAGTGCCTGACACGTGCCCAGAGCAAGAGGCCCGCACGCTGCCAGTTCACCAGCACAAAGGGCACCGCAGGCCCAGACCCAGGCCCCGGCTACAGGCGGGTCACGTTGCCCACGCTACCGTTAAGCGGCTTCGCACCGTCCTCAGGAAGCAGGGGACGAGGCCAGACACTTTGTCCACGCAAGCATTCTGGGGACTGGCTTGTGGCTGCACGGAGCTCCTCTTCCTCTCCTGGGAAGCCTAAGCTACACCACTCTATTTCTAAAGGGGGCCTAAAGCACAAACGCACTCGGCTCATTCACACCGCCTAATCCAAAGACAAGGGAGGGAGGGAGGGAGGGAGGGGAAGACAGTCCCAGAAGAGGGAGCCAGTTCTGTGCAGCCAAAGGGCTCAAGGGAGCCATCCCTACTGCTTCGTGGGAGACAAAAGCATCAGACCCGCACCGCACTGCACCGTGGGGAGGGCACAGGGGCCTCGATGCGCTGAGGCGCTTCAGGGCTGCTACGGGGACGAAGGTGGTGACACGCCCCGAGTACAGGGGGTCACGCTGGCCAGGGGCCAGCAGCAGGCAGAAAGCTGCCACGGCTGGGGAAAAGCCCTGCCCTGCTTACAGGGCGGCCGGGCTGGGGGCTCGGGGAGCTCCGTTTCCCCCCTCAGGTGTGGAGAGAGGAGCGCTCACCCTCCTTACAGGGTTGCCCCTCTCTCCATGCAGCCAAAGGAGCACAACGGCAAAATGCCAAGCACAACAAAGACGCAACCCTGCACGCAGGGAGGTCGCCCAGCACAAGCAAAGTCAGCCGCGGCACCTTGAAGGTGCCTTGGCCGTGCCACTGAGGCCCTTTGCCCAGAGGGCCTCTCGTGCTCCCTTCTTCGGTTCCAAGCTCCCTCTTGCCTCGCCGTTCCACTCTTGACCTCGAAGCTCACTCATCCAGCTTGCTCTTGCCCCGTCGTCCCTCGGCTTCTGCAAACGGATGACGACGCACTCAGGCCTGACAAGCTCCCGCTCCCAACGGGAACCACCACCCACCAGCCCCACATCGAGACCCTCGCGCCGGGCCACCGCCCACAGAACCCCCCCCGCCACCACAGCTGCCCAAAAGCCTCCCAACTCCAGCTTGACTCACCACCTCCACGTCCGCCAACGTCCCACGCCGTGCTGGGAGCCGGGCCCTCTGGGCAAAAGAAGCTGGGCACAAAGCAAAGCAGCGCACAAGAGGCTGCAGCCCTGCTTACAGGGGGCTCAAGTCGCTGCCTGCACTGCAAAGTGCCCGGGACTCCAGAGCACCGGCCCCGACTTACAGGGCAGCCCTGGTCCCCAAGGCCTACGGAGGCTCCTTCTCTCCAATTCGGGCCCCCTCCCCACTAACGGGGAGGGCGCTCAACGCAGGCTGCCAGCTGAAGGGAGCACAAAGGCAACCAGACCCACAGCCTGCTTACAGGCCGGTCCACACCCAGGGAGCCACGGAGCTCGGCCTTCACCCCACGGCAACAGGAACCAGACTCCACAGTCCAGCAGCCCAACTCACGGCCTAAAGCCCAAGGGCCCCAGGGGCCCCAAGGGCCGGGAGCCCAGCCCTGGCGGCAGGGAGGGCACACGCCCGGCCCCACCACTCCTGGCCCCACACCTCTGAAAGGCCGGGGCCAGGGACACCCGCCTGATTACAGGGGGTGGTCCCTCCAACCGCCCGCCGAGACCGGGGGCGCACACAACCCCGGCTGCGGGGCCGCCCCCCGCAGCCCGGCACCCCCCAACAAGCGCCAGGGAGCACGGGCTACGGCCCGCGCCCCACTTACGGGCCGGCCGCAGCCCGGCCGCCGCGCAGCACGGCAACGTGGCCGTCTGCAGGAGCCCCTCCGGCCTCTGCAACGAGGCCGCCGCCGAGGTGGCACCAGCGCTTCTTCAACCTGCACCCTGGCAAAGGCCTGAGTGCAGCGGTTCCTGTTACCCGGCTAAAGCAGCCTCCCCAGCCCTGCTTACAGGAACCTGGGGCTGCTCCTGGGGACAAGGGGACAAGCAAGTGCCTGACACGTGCCCAGAGCAAGAGGCCCGCCACGCTGCCAGTTCACCAGCACAAAGGGCACCGCAGGCCCAGACCCAGGCCCCGGCTACAGGGCGGGTCACGTTGCCCACGCTACCGTTAAGCGGCCGGCACCGTCCTCAGGAAGCAGGGGACGAGGCCAGACACTTTGTCCACGCAAGCATTCTGGGGACTGGCTTGTGGCTGCACGGAGCTCCTCTTCCTCTCCTGGGAAGCCTAAGCTACACCACTCTATTTCTAAAGGGGGCCTAAAGCACAAACGCACTCGGCTCATTCACACCGCCTAATCCAAAGACAAGGGAGGGAGGGAGGGAGGGGAAGACAGTCCCAGAAGAGGGAGCCAGTTCTGTGCAGCCAAAGGGCTCAAGGGAGCCATCCCTACTGCTTCGTGGGAGACAAAAGCATCAGACCCGCACCGCACTGCACCGTGGGGAGGGCACAGGGGCCTCGATGCGCTGAGGCGCTTCAGGGCTGCTACGGGGACGAAGGTGGTGACACGCCCCGAGTACAGGGGGTCACGCTGGCCAGGGGCCAGCAGCAGGCAGAAAGCTGCCACGGCTGGGGAAAAGCCCTGCCCTGCTTACAGGGCGGCCGGGCTGGGGGCTCGGGGAGCTCCGTTTCCCCCCTCAGGTGTGGAGAGAGGAGCGCTCACCCTCCTTACAGGGTTGCCCCTCTCTCCATGCAGCCAAAGGAGCACAACGGCAAAATGCCAAGCACAACAAAGACGCAACCCTGCACGCAGGGAGGTCGCCCAGCACAAACAAAGTCAGCCGCGGCACCTTGAAGGTGCCCTGGCCGTGCCACTGAGGCCCTTTGCCCAGAGGGCCTCTCGTGCTCCCTTCTTCGGTTCCAAGCTCCCTCTTGCCTCGCCGTTCCACTCTTGACCTCGAAGCTCACTCATCCAGCTTGCTCTTGCCCCGTCGTCCCTCGGCTTCTGCAATGGAAGACAACACACTCAGGCCTGATAATGCGCAGCTCCCATGCCTGGCAGCGAACAGCTCTACAGTCTGAATCTCAAACCAACCTATGCTAAATATTAGCAGTTGGTCTTGCATGGAATTCCTTTTTGGGAGGGTGTTTGTAATGGTTACTCCTTGTGTGTACACCCCCCTCAACTCAATCGGAATGATTAGCAGAAAACTTTCGCATCCGGTTTTGGCATGGGTGTTTTAAATTTAGTTTTACTGAGTAATTGTTTTTTCACTAACTTCACTGTAACCACTCCTAGTTGAAAACAGTTTGGTATAATACAATGCTTTTTATTTTAAACGTGACATGTTGGAAATAACTCTCATTAAGGTCGTCTTGTGTATTTGTTACTAACAGAAAATAAGTTTATATGAATGTATGCTGTTCGCAAATCTTTGTCCTCAAAGAGAAAATTTTATAAAGCTCCAGTCAGATGTCTAAAATCTTTTAAGCATAAACTGTTGACAATGTCTGGGTTCTTCCCTGAGTAGTTTATAAATCAATGGGTCATGTTTGCCCCTTATGACACAGAAGGCTTTTCTAATAGATTTTGTCTGCAGCTCCCACTCTGCCACAACAATAGTCTTCTAAAATACCCCAGGTTTTCAGCTAGAAACGTCACTTCTTTCCCTTCCAAGTTATCCCAGATTTTCTGTCAAAGATGATGCCTTGAACTGCTGTGTTGCAACAGATTCTCCTTTAAATGTGCTAATTTTTCCTCTCTAAATTACTGCAAATTCGCCTTTGAAAAAAAGCACTAATTTGTTTCACGCACGTTACCTCCGGCTTTATTACAAGAAAGGGACTTTGGACCCTCCCAAAAGACTGCCTCTGATTTTGCCTCCATGTTTCCTAGCTGTGTCCAATACATCACCTACAATTTTATCACAAAAATATTATTTCTCTGCCCCACACACTTGCACAGATTTTCCCTTCAAAATATCTCCTACAGATTAACACATATTTTAATCCTAAAATGTTCTATACCACAGAGATTACTTATGTTATATATGTGATTCGTGCTAATTAAATTGTAACAATATTTGCAAAATTTTTGCATTATAAGAAATAAAAAATTGTATTTAATGGCTATAAACCAAAAAGAAATAAAGGAAATGGTTAAACAAAGCAGAAAAAAATCATCCTCCAGATGTTAGTTGGGAGGCAGAATAGGAAGGGTATATGTCTAAGAACAGCATCTAGAAATAGATTTTCGACCTTGAATTGAGCCAAATTGGAATTATTCCAAACCAGTGGGCACTGGACTAAGGCCTGTTGAGGGAACATATATTTAATTATATAACTTTAATCTCAGTGCGTCTGTGCTACCATCAAGACCAAGCAGCGAACACTGAGGAAGACCCAGAGCCTTCATCAGAAATAAGAGCCCTGAAAGGAGGCGAGACCCCCGACCACTGGTGACACATGTGCAACACAACATAGTGACATAGGTTTTAGGAATAGAAATGAGGAGGCGCTTTCTAGAAGATTCTGTATTAAACATGCATTAGTAAACAGTATATAAATGAGATTTTTAGCCTGACAGATTTGGTACGGTGTGGGGAGTCAGGGATTTGCGAGCGGAAGATGTCGAGTTGTGACGGACAGCTAGGGACACTTCTTCCCCCCACCCCCTGTGGTCAGATCCCGGCTCTGTACCTGGCCACACCCGGCCGGACATGAGCTAAGGGAAATGACATAGAGATAGCCCACCATAAAAACCCCTGTGACCCCTCAATAAACGCCATTTGCTGTCTGCCATATTGGTATATGGAGCACATGGACCGAGTGGCTCTGGGTTAGAGCCGCCGTGCCGGGCTGGAACCAGGTCATAGCGCAACAAGTGGTGCCGAAACCGGAAAGCAGCGAAACCGCCCGGAATTCGGGGGATCGCCTGGGGACGAGCACCGGCGGCCACACAGCTGGACTTGTGTGGCGTGGGGAGACGATCCCCGGACCAGCGTGGACCATGGAGGCCCTTGCTAAGGTCGTGAGTGAAATCCCGCAGCGCAGTGGGGTTTGAATTGTAAACTTAATGATTTCTCTCTCGCAGTGCCGAGACTTATAAAGATCGGGGCTATAGAGAGCCCGGTAGATATTCTCCATCCGGAGATATGGGGTAAATGCACGAACGCCCTGGCTGAGGACACCATGTCGTCCGGCTCTGGGAAGGCACTTAAGGCATGGGGGAAAGTTATCCGGGCTCTGCAAACTGCCCGGCAAGAACAGGAGACTTGGAGGGCTGCGCGGACTTGTTTATTAGCCACGCCGCAACTGGGGATCGGGGCGACTACGCAAACCGTAGATGGGTTCGAGTCGGGCAGCCGCGAGACGCGGGGACCTTGGATCCACCCCGCATCCCGTGGGCCGGGACTCACCAGAAGCGGAGGAGGAGAAACGCAGCGGGCATTGTGGCAGGGGCTAGCAGAGAGGCGTGAACGCTGCTATAATATCAGAAATACAAGCGGCGGAGGAGGCGAAACCTCCTCCATATGCATTTGAACATGGCGCTCGAACCGCGTGGTCGGGATTGGAGCAAGAGCTCGGGGGAGGGGCCGCAGAAGGCTCGCTGAATGGGCGCAGAGGGCGAGCAGGGAGGAGGGGCGGCCCCCGGGACGGGCGTCAGACCAACCAGAGAGCTCATTTTAAAGCAGATCCGTGTAAGGCAAGAACCTCCCCAGCAGGGAGGCGGGGGGGAGGCGCGGGGAGGGAACGGCCCGGCCCCCGGGAGGAGGGGGCGGAGGCGAGGCGGAGCCCGAGGAAAAGGCTTCGGCAGCCCGAGGCGTCCAGTCAGTCGACTTCCGGCTGTGACTCTGACTCCAGCTCGGATAGCTGGTCGGAGGGATGGTCCGATGCGGATCAGACACTGATTGGGGATTTAACAAAAAGGGTGCCGCGGCTTACAGAACCGCTAGCCGCAACCCTCCGGCGTGGGTTAAGGCGGCGCCAAGGAAAGACCGCCTCCACTCACGGACTGGAGAAAAATTAAAAATAGCATGCGGCGGAGTGGGGCGCCATCCGCCCGGCTTCGTGTTCCCAGTCCGGGGTTGGGGGGGAGGGCGGGAACCAACGAACCTACTCGCCCGGTAAATCCGAAGAGCGTACAGGCTATCGTAAAAGCGGTTGCAGATAAGGGAATCAATTCTGCCATGGTTTCTACACTTGTGGATAGCGTTTTTGGAAGTGACGATATGCTTCCCTTTGATATCAAACAGACTTGCAGGCTAATCTTTGATGGGGCAGGGATGATCGTTTTTAAGCAAGAATGGGAGGATAACTGTGCAAAGCAGCTAGCCCTGGTAACGGGGGAAAACCATCCACTGCATGGCTCCAGCTTACAGAGGCTAATGGGCAAAGACCCGACTATGATTACCCCACAAGCACAGGCAGAAGGTCTGCGGGCCCATGAGGTCATGACAACAACCCGTGCTGCCAGAGAAGCCATCCGTACCGTTTCTAAGGTACTGGCTAAACAGTCGCCTTGGTCCACC
This sequence comes from Luscinia megarhynchos, assembly GCA_034336665.1. Lineage (NCBI taxonomy): Eukaryota > Metazoa > Chordata > Aves > Passeriformes > Muscicapidae > Luscinia > Luscinia megarhynchos. The sequence continues at coordinate 28,570 of JAPFBE010000003.1, forward strand.
ATAAAGCAAAGTGAGAGTGAGAGCTTCACTCAGTTTGTGGACCGGCTCCAAGCAGCAGTAGATTCCTCTTCATTACCTTCAGAGGCGAAGGGCCCAGTGATAGCCGACTGCCTGAGGCAGCAATGCAATTCAACCACCAAGGACATTTTAAGATCGCTGCCACCTGGGTCCAATGTCGCAACCATGATCAGGCACGTTGTAAAGGAGGAACACCTAGCTCCCATCCAGGCAGCAGTTCACACTGCAATAACCAGCGTGATGGCATGCTTCAAGTGCAGCCAGGCAGACCACGTAGCAGTAAACTACCCCCAGTCAATCTCCTAGCCAGACCAACCCTCTACAACCCATTCCTAAACATGTTGAATGCCACCTTTCTATCATTAAACCAATCCAACCCGAACCTCACAGAATCATGCTGGTTGTGCTATGATGCACAGCCCCCTTTTTATGAAGGGGTTGCCATCGGTCTCCCATTCATCTTTTCAAAGTCAGACAGTCCACGCCAATGCAGATGGGACACCCCCCGGAGAGGCATTACCCTAAGCCAGGTCACGGGTCAGGGCAAATGCTTCGGCAACGCAACCTTGGCAAAGCAGATGGGCAACGTCTGCCGGGAATTTGTCAGACTTAAAGGGGGGAAGTTCCAGTGGGTAATCCCTGCTGCATCGGGAATGTGGGTCTGTCAACAGTCAGGGGTAAGCCCATGTGTACTCCTTAACAAATTCAACCACTCTACCGACTTTTGTGTTCAAGTTCTCATTGTCCCCAGAGTTCTGTATCGCCAGGAAGAAGAAGTGTACCAGATGCTCGAGGAACCCAACCGGCTCCGCAAGCGAGAACTGGTAACGGGCATCACCATCGCAATGCTCCTCGGTTTAGGAGCTACTGGCGCTGCCACCGGCGTCTCAGCCCTCGCAACCCGACACCAAGGACTGGCTCAACTGCAGATGACTGTCGACGAGGACTTGCAAAGAATCGAGAAATCCATTTCGTCCCTAGAGAAATCCCTTTCCTCACTCTCAGAGGTCGTCCTCCAAAACAGGCGAGGACTGGACCTTCTGTTCATGCAGCAAGGAGGCCTGTGTGCCGCCTTGAAAGAGGAATGCTGCTTTTACGCGGACCACACCGGAGTCGTCAGAGACTCCATGGCCGAACTGAGAGACCGACTGAACCTGAGAAAAATGGACAGGGAAGCTCAACAGGGCTGGTTCGAATCGTGGTTCAACCGTTCCCCATGGCTCACCACCCTAATCTCCACCCTAATAGGCCCAGTCACTATACTCTTACTAACACTAATCTTCGGGCCTTGCATATTTAACAAGCTAGTGCAATTCGTTAAGAAGCGCCTAGAAACAGTCAACATTATGCTCGTCGAACGCCGACAATTACTTTAAGGCATGCCTGCTACTAACGCACTCACGATTTTATACTAACCTTACTAACCCATGAAATTTAATAACGTCTAAATTTTATAACTTTGTATTATTTTTACTAATCATGAGGGAGGGGGGAGATGTGGGGAGTCAGGGATTTGCGAGCGGAAGATGTAGAGTTGTGACGGACAGCTAGGGACACTTCTTCCCCCCACCCCCTGTGGTCAGATCCCGGCTCTGTACCTGGCCACACCCGGCCGGACATGAGCTAAGGGAAATGACATAGAGATAGCCCACCATAAAAACCCCTGTGACCCCTCAATAAACGCCATTTGCTGTCTGCCATATTGGTATATGGAGCACATGGACCGAGTGGCTCTGGGTTAGAGCCGCCGTGCCGGGCTGGAACCAGGTCGCCAACGCAACAGTACGGTGTGAGAGGAATGGCCCTACCGGTACCCCCGGTTGGGGTATCTCCCGGTCGGCTTTGCTTATGCTTTATTAAATACATAATATATAACGTATAATAAAATTTTATATCTATATGTACATATATATGTATACATAACGCATATATACACATTATATAAAATAAATAAAATTAAATATTTATTATTTATTTATTATTAGACCTCTGTTAAATTGCTGCTGAATTTTGTATTCACTAAAATTTATACAACACATATATTTCGATTGTATTCATTTATATACAATTGCTATTATTAATAAATTACTGCTAAATTTAACTTTGTTGTTTGATTAATTGGATAAAATCGAACACATCCAATGTCCATTCATAACACTGGGCCCCTCGTAGGTGGGCGGAGCCGAGCGGGGCCGGGCCGCGGGTGGGGCGGGGCTGGGCCGGGCCGCGGGCGGGGCGGGGCGGAGCGGGGGCGGGCGCTGAGCCGGGCGGGCGGGGCAGGGCCGGGCGGGGCGGAGCCGGGGCGGGGCGGAGCCGAGGCCGGGGCCGAGCGGGGCGGAGCGGGGCCCCGGGCGAGGGCCGGGGCGGGGCGGAGCCGGGCCGCGGGCGGGGCGGAGCGGGGCCGGGGCGATCGCGGGGCGGGCGGAGCTGAGCCGGGCCGGGCCGATCGCGGGGTGGGCCGAGCGGAGCTGGGCCGGGCAGCGAGGGCGGAGCGGCGCGGCGCCGGGCGGGCGGAGCGGACTGGGGCAGGGCCGCGGGCGGGGCGGAGTGGGGCAGGGCCGCGGGCGGGGCGGAGCCGGGCCGGGCCGATCGCGGGGTGGGCCGAGCGGAGCCGGGCCGGGCCGATCGCGGGGTGGGCCGAGCGGAGCCGGGCCGGGCCGATCGCGGGGTGGGCCGAGCGGAGCCGGGCCGGGCCGATCGCGGGGTGGGCCGAGCGGAGCGGGCCGGGCCGATCGCGGGGTGGGCCGAGCGGAGCGGCGCCGGGCCGATCGCGGGGTGGGCCGAGCGGAGCGGCGCCGGGCCGATCGCGGGGCAGGGCCGGGCCGGCGGAGCGGAGTGGGGCAAGGCCGCGGGCGGAGCGGAGTGGGGCTGAGCCGGGCGGGGCCGCGCGTGGGGCGGGCGGGGCGGGGCCGGGCCGCGGGTGGAGGGGAGTGGGGCCGGGTACCCCGTGCTTCTCAGAGAAGCTCACCGATCCTCAGCGATAACCAGAGGCACCTGCACGCCCCAAACGACCTCTCTTTCTCTCAGCAACACGCAGCGCCCACACCAGCCCTTCCGTGAACCTCACGCCCCTCAGCAACACATGTGCCTGAGCCCTCAGTGCCGCGTGAGGGGAGAGGCCCCGCCCACATGACGGACACCTCGCGACTGAGTTCCCGCCCCTGCGCCTTACTCGCCGCTGCGCACGGCGACGAAAATGGCGTCTACCAGCCCCCGGGGCCCTCATGTCCCCTCAGTGGCACACAGGCACTAGGCCGTTCAATCAGTGACCTCATATTCCCTCAGTGACATGCGGGGCACATTCCACTCCCCTCAGTGTCCCTCGGGTTTTACCACGAAATTTTCTCTGCCATCCTCCCCAAATCGCCTCAGACTTTTCCCAAGAACACCTGTCTCCCCGAGAGAGCCACTCACATTTTTCCGTCCAAAACGTCCGCTTCATGTACCTCAACCATTACCGAGGCTTTTATTCCTAAACAGCTTCTTTTTACCCCAAAATGTTCATCCCTTGCCTCACAGCTGAGGCCAGGATATCCAGTAATCCTCCCCCATCACGTTTTATTGTCTCCTCTGACATACCTCATCTTTTCTCCTCATTAACTGCGCCAGAAGTTGCCTCCCTAGCGGCGTGTGGTACGACGCAAAGTGCCTGGCCGCTTCGTGAGGAGAGCGGAGCCGCGCCGCCGTCTGACCGACCTCGCCCTTTGTGAGGGCAGGGCGGCCGACCTGCCCACACGGACCTCAGGACTGAGGTCCCGCCCTTCGCCTGAGATAAGCAGGGCGCTGCTGCCGCCGCGGAGGACCAATATAAGCCCGAGTCGTCCCTCAGCAAGCCGGAAAAAAAAGTGTATCACCACCCCTGACACAGCAGACACCGCGTTCAAAACGAGCGCCCCGGGACAAAGCCAGGCAGCGCCCCGGCACTCCCTCTTTTAACTCCCACCCCGGTCCAGGATTGGTGGGATTTGGATCCTAGCGGTGATTGGTCCATTTCCGGAGCTTCCATTGGTCAGCAGTGACGTCCATTCTCTCAGGGCGTCGAGTGATTGGGCAGTTCCTTCCACCTGTCGCAGCCCGAGGCGCTGCTGTCGCTGCGCAGACTTCATCCCAAGCCGCCACTGTGTGGGGAGCAGCCGGACACAATCCTGCATTTCTGGAGGATTGACTGTTCTCTCCCTTTTTAAAGCAAGGTTTGTCTCAGAGCACCATGGTCAAATATCCCAGCAGGTGCATCCTTCACTTGATTGTGAACATAATCCATCCACTCCAGGCTTTGTTTTATTAATGAGGTCACCTTCTCTCCTCTACACCCACCACCCTCACTGCCTTGACCTGGGCTGCTTTTTCAAGCTGCCAGACTGGCTTCTAGTGCCATCTATTAAAATACATTTTCTCAGCATAAGAACAATGACTAAATAGAACTAAATTTTAAAAAAGTTTAACTTCCGTGTCTTGTCAAATTATCCATTGCTGGAGGCATCTTGGAACTTAAAAAGAAACAAAAAGGGAGGTATAATTGCTGTTTTGCTTTTCTCTAAGTATTCTTTTTTATAAGCAAATTTGGGAGAAAAAAAGATGATGAGAAGGACCTGCCTTTCACAGGTGCTGTTTGCCAAGGTTCTCATTACCACAACTTTTTAAAATTGGATTGTTTCAAACTGATTTTCAGTCTCTGCAAATATTCTGTGACTCGTGGGCAAATTTTCTGTGCATTGCTTGATCATGTTACCTACCTACTACCTGTATGCTTTTGCAAGCACCAGTTTTCGCAAAGAACAAACACTCCCTGCTCAGTTAATGCAGTTCTGCTCATTTTGTCTTTGACTACAGACAGAAAAAGCAAAATTACAGACACCATTTTTTAGAGGGTCATGTTGTGGTTTGGAAAAGGTATTCTACTATTTATTTCTCCCAGTAAAACCACTCCCTCCTCCCTGGGGTGGGATGGAGAGAACTGGAGGCACAAAAGGTAAAACTTTCAGGTTTTTGTCTTCAGCTTTGAAGTTAAATTATGTTAAACATTATGCTTTTAGTTTCAGCATAAAGAAACCTTAATTAAAATAACTATTTCAATTATATTGTAAAGATGTACTACAGCTATGCGTAATTGCTTAACCTTCCTTTACACTCTCCACAGGTTGAGGATTTCTTTGACCCAACCCACTTCCAGGCAAACCTTTAAACTTGGATCAGGTGGGCAGCTGTAGCTTGAATGGTTTCTTAGCAGAAAGGCTGTTGGTTGCTGTGCTCTCTTCATTCTTGTGAATACTCAAGGGTTTTTTTTGTATTTCAGCTTTTTTGACATCTAATGGGAAATACATTCTCTCAAAAGGGAAAAGATATGAAGTAAAATTTTCGAGAATTGGATTGATTTTGAAGTGAAATGTCCCTTAAAAGGCATCTCTGGAAAAGTTTCCTTTTGTGGTGCTCACGTTGAGATGAAAAAATGTGTTTGAGGTCTGTGGGTCAGCTGTTAAGACTGGAAGTCAGTTGAAACTAAGAAAAGAGGAAATAATGAACAAAAAGTGGCATGAGTTCTGTTATAAATGGATTTGGATTTTGGATTTTGTCTAATTAATCAAACAACAAAGTTAAATTTAGCAGCAATTTATTAATAATAGCAATTGTGTATAAATGAATACAATCAAAGTATATTAGTTACATAGATATAAACTTTAATTAGCACGAATCACATACATAACAGTTCACAACAGGGTAATTTTTTGCTCAGGAGGAAGGTGATGGTGTCACATTGGCTTAACTCAAGCCACATTTCTGAGGAAAAAAAATCCATGCTGCTGAGAGTAGAGTCCCTTCCCAGGGCAGAACATAATTTATGTTCAGCACATCCAACACCTGAAGTGTGAAGAGTTTGGTTTAATAAAACAGTAAAAGAAGCAACTGTGATACTCAAAAGTGATTAGGATGGCAGCAGGACTGCAGGAGAGAAGAACTCAAGGGTGGGACAGATACAGACAGATTTCTGGAGGTACTAATAGGCTTTTACAGACAGAAGCACCACCTTTTTTCTTTCTTCTTTTTGAATTTGTTGGAAGTTTGTTAATTTATCTTTTCACTTGAGGCCTCTCTGCGAGTAGTACAGAAACCAGAGTTTCTTGGGAAGGAGTGTCAGCAGCTGGCTCTGTTTAGTTAATTCTTGTCCTGAGCTGCTTTGTGCTGTTGCAGTGTGCCCTCTAGGATGTACCAGTGTCCCCTGAGAGACAATTGCATTGCAGTGATGATTATCCACATATCTGGGTCTAGTGTTTGGATTTATGTTGGAAAATAAATCTTCCTACATCTTTTTTGCATTGTCAAAAGTACCTCCAATCAATCTTCTGAGCAATCATGACAAGCTTTTAGAATATTTTTTTTTTTTTTAAGTGAGGCTCCAAATTTAAAATTTAATCCTTTTGACAGGGAGCCTTCCCACCTTGCAGGAAGGTTAATGATTAGACTGGGATCACCAGGTGATTGGGAATCCATAGTAACTAATTTACTATTACTAGCAATAAGGAACTTACTGCCCCAGAAAAAAGAGATGCTCAGCTGCACATTTGAGCATTGCTGCCTCATGCCTGGAGGCCCCAAAGTTTGGGATGTGGAAGCAGAGTGTGTTTGATTAATGATGACTGGGTGGAGTTCATCTGATGGCTCTCAAAGCTGCAATCCCATCCTTATCTCCTGATTCATGTCAGGCATCAAATGCACGGTTGCTAACTATAACTGTCCAGGCCAGACTTTATCTGTGCTGCGAGATGTTGGTCCCATTCAGATGGTATCAGCCTGCAGTGAGAATTATTATATCACTTTAGCAGCTCTTGTGGACATTCTGAGTGGGATGTCTAGAAGTTATGCACCCAAGTTTGAGCCAGTCACCTCAGGCTGCCTTAATGCCCCCAAAAATCTCCAGGGTGTGATTTTTGTGACCTGTTTTAGACACCCCCATCTTGGGATAAGACAAATTGCTCTCTGGGGGTGCCTGTTTCTCTCTACTGATAATAAACAGAGCTGATGGTGCCTGCCTCAGATCCTGGGCAGGTGTGACTAAATTAGAACAAATGGATCACACCTTTGCTGTCATTCATGATGAGTAAAACAGGATGAGCCTCTTCATTTGTATGGTGGGAGGGAAGGAAGGCAAGGGTAGGTAATTAATGTGGCTCCATGTACAATGAAAGAGCTTCAGTGTTGTCAAATAAAAACATGAGGGGGTTATTTCACTTAACAGTGTGGGTAAGATTTCCTGATCAGCACTAGCCTATCAGAAGGTGAAAAGTAATAATTAAACGCAGAAAAGGTAACAAAAGGCACAATCTTGCCTAAACACTTCGTTTTCCTCCCAAAGCACCCATCAGTCATGTGTGAAGGGAGCCCCTTAAGCTCTCTGATAACCAAAATTGATGATTATAATTATTTATACTAATCTGGTGTTCTTTTCACAAAACATTTAAACTTCTTCAAAAATGGGAGTGAATGTTGTTGTCCTCAATATATAGAGGGTAAAACTGAGGTATGGTGTGGCTATAATGTGTCAGAGATTATATGATTAATCTGAAGGTGAAATGGCAGTTCAAATCTTTTAAACCCTGTCATTAGACCTAAGCACCAACTCATGCTGTTTTTATCTTTCCTCTCTCTACATTACCAAATGCAAAATATGAACTTGCTCCTGTGGCTTTTTTAATGGTATTTTAGAATGGCCTCCAAACTTTTTAGAGGCCCAAATTTGTGTTGTTTATGTTTGTTTGTTTATTTTGTTGTTGTTTTGTTTGTTTGATGTGGGGTTTTTTGGGTTTTGGGGTTTTTTTTGTGAAGACCAAGAAACAAATTCAGCTTTAATTGTCATAGGAGCTGCTAGAGAAGACAATCTAAGTGTCATCAGTTCTGTACAGAGAAAGCAATGTGGAACTGCTCTGAGGTGCAGCTATATTGTGTGCAGGGAGAAAAAGTTACAGAAAAAAATATACTTGGGTTATTTTATCTTTTGATTCGTTAAAAAAATAATCTAGCCACATTTTATAAATATGAGTTCCAAGATTAATTTTGGTATCTTTTTCTGCTTGTATTGCTAACAGGACACCTTAATAAGTATGATTCCTAGAGCTGATGGGAGAGACCACAGCCAGACAAGGTGTGCAGCCACCTGACTTATTTCTTCAACCACCTGATTTATTTCTAGTACAATTAGAACAAACAGCCCTTTCCTTTTTAATAAAGATAAAGCACCTAGGTGAGATTTCAGAGAAAAGAAAAAAGAAAAGAAAAAAAAAGGCATCAACACTCGTTTGATCATTGTCAAACACAATATAATTTATATTATAATTTGTGACAGAGTGTGCCAAAAGAAGAAAACTTGGGTGGATGGCTTTCTATATCTAGAAGAGGTAATCAGTTCTAATGAGTAGGTAGCTACTTTGCATCCTTTTTTTTTTTTCCTTTTATAGATTATATATGTCAGTTCAGAGTGCCTGGAGTTGTCCCTGGATGGGTTGGGAATCACAGGCCTCCTGGGCTGGGTTTGGTGAGTTTTTCTCTAAGGCCAGCAGTGAACACTGCAGATTCCCCGGGGGCACTGCTGGACAGCTCTGTTCCAGCAGGACTGCACACTTGTGCTCCTGGAGCTTCACCCTGGGTTCAGCTCAGAGCTCATCTCAAAACATGGGTAGCTGAGGTATTTTTGTTTCATATTCATCATTGTTTTTCTCTTATGCTTTTTTTTCACTTTAAACAGTTTAAAAATCACGAGGAGGTAAGCGAAGAACCTGCTGTGCCACTGGATTCTGTATTTACCACTTTGCTAAAGAGAGCCTATGCGTGAGGAAGCATGTGCTGTTATACCTGAAATCCGCAGTGAAGAACTTCAGCAGTGTAAGAGCAATATTGTAATAATATTGTGGTTATATTTGCTTTATTTTCATGTAGAAGGTACTTAGCTGTTAAAACTTAGGTTCCAGTTCTGTAGCTTTTTTTTCTGTACTTGTCTCTGAGGCTACACAGCACCATACAAAACTGCATGTAATTTGTAAACAAATGCCAGTTATTATTGAGGAGCCTGGGATTTACTTTGCATGGGTTACCTTGCTGATCAGTGTGAGTGCAAATAAACTCGAGATTTTAATCCAGCTCCTGGGTCTCCCTAAGGAGCCTTTGCAGAGAGTAAAATTCACTGGCCTGTGTACCTCCAAATGTCACAGTATAAATGAAATTCTATCACTATTTGGCAACTTGACACTTCTCTTAGAATTGGATTTCTACATAGGGAAGTGGTTCCTTCCCCCAGAAGAGGTTGTAATCTAAGTAGTTCTTAGTTAACTCCTATTCCTTAGTTGTGTAATTACCCTTCTGCTCCCATCCTCCTCTTTTCTACACTTCCAAGATGTCTTTATTTTCATAGCTTGGTAAAACTTTGGGTCCTCAACTTGTGGACCTCTGTGTGGACCTGCTGAGCATCTTGTTGTGCCGGGGCAATCAAAGCTGGAGCACCAGCAGGAACAGGAGGAGCATCAGGCTGATGGGATCTCTTCATGGATGAGGAGCCTCTGATGACAGAAGTGTCTTCAAATGACAAGGTACCAAATCCCTGCATACAGAGGTACCTGTTAGTAAACTTGGATTTGGCTGATTCTCTAGGGAATAGTTTTGCTGATCAGAGAGGTGTTGTTAAGCTCTTGGAGGAGAATTTAGGAAGGTAGAGCGTGAGGTTGCTAAACTACTGTCTGGAGATGTGACCCAGCTGCATCACCCACAGTCCCACCCCTGAGCTGGAACACGGTCAGGAGAAGTCCCAAATGAGATCACATTTGCAGAAAAAAATGTATTCCCTCAGCCCTGTGTAAAGCCTTATTGAAAATTATCTACTTGAGGAGGGAATTTTTCCTCCTTTCATCTGTTCTGTGAATTTGTGGAGATTAGAGTGTGTTGATGATCCCCAGAATACTCAGTTTTCCTCTGCAGACAAACTCAGACATGTCCAGAGTGTTTAGTATAACAGCATAAATCCCACAGCATAAATGTTGGGAGAATGATATTTATGTGCTTGGATTCATATATATTTTTGGTCTTCTGGCCAGCTAGTAGACAATTTCATGTTCAATAATTGTAACTGACAGGCTGCGGAAAATAGGCAGTTAATGAGTTTATTTTTTACCCTGCATCGTTATTATCCATTCAGTGATACTGTTACCTCTGTTTGTTACAGACCCTGGAGGATACACTCACCTTGATTTTCAGACATCCTACACTGGAGAGCAGCTTCCTGTATGGTTTCAGCCGACCTTCCGCAGGTAAAGGCACGCTGAGCCCTGCCAGTGATGCAGGAGGCCACATTCCCTGTTCAGGATCTGCTGGCCTTAAGGGCTGGCCATGTTCACACCACAGATAAAGGTGATAAGACCTGGATGTCTGACCTCTAGTCTTGGAAGTACCTCTGCAGCACTAAAGGTGAAGAGCTGTTCTAAGGCTTGCCTGTTAGATTGAAGCCAAGTGCTCTTAAAGTTACTGCTACCCAGATTTCTCTTTTGAAGCCCTTGCTTAATCCTTAGTGCATGTGGAAATCTGTCATTGTGCTTCTCCTGGTTTAGTACAGGAGATAAAACCTTTTGCTCAGGCAAGGATAGAAGAGTGTCTGGAGCGTGCAATGCCACAGCCAGATGGTTTTTGCAGAAACTGAGCTTTCACTTTTGCAGAGTCCAAAAATTTTATTTCTGAAACAACTCTTCAGCTGTGGGCTGGCTGCAGTAATGCTCTCCCAAGCTGGCTGTCCAGAACTTTCTAAACCCACAGCAGCATTACAGCTATGGACAAGTGTGTTAAATTCTCTACCAGCAAAGGATGAGTTAGGATTCAACTGGATAAAACAGGACCACTTGAATTTCATTTCTCTTGTTGTCCAGAAATGTAAATAGCAAAGGAAATGGGCTGACTGGGGCTGTAGCTCTACCTGCAAGGTCAAGCAGTGATAAGACCTTGTCAGCACCCTGGGAAGTAGCAGATGGGTAAAGAAGTGTGCCCCTCTGGAGCACTTCTCTGTAACAGATTAGCAGCTGCTGTAGCATCGTTTCCTACAAACTGAGTAGTCTGGGCCTGGAATAGAAAGTGATTTGGGATTAGTGTGTTGTTAATTAACAGCTGCAGCTGGTGGAACCTGTGCCCTCTGCTCTCCCAGCAGTTGTCTCGGCTGTCACACCTGTCCTGAGGAAAGCCCTGTGGAAGGAGCTCTGCGCTGGGATCCAGGACACTGGAGCATCACACGAGGCCTCCGTGAAACTGCAAATTCTTTCTAAGTTGTTGCCACCTTTGGAAAGCAAAGGGCTGCACAGTGTAATGGACCTGCTTCCTGCTGCTCTTTCTTGCTCTCTCCCTCTGTTTCTCTATTTTCCTCTATTTCTTGCTCTCTCCCACTGTTCCTCTATATCCTTCTCTTTCTCTCTCCCTCTGTTTCACTAACTCTATTTTCCTCTATTTCTTTTACTCTCCCTCTGTTCCTCTATTTCCCTCTCTTTCTCTCTCCATCTGTTTCCCTAACTCAATTTCTCTCTCTTTCTCTCCCCTTCTGTTCCTCTAACTCTCTTTCCCTCTATTTCTTTCTGTCCCCCTCAGTTTCTCTAACTCTATTTCTTTCTCTCTCCCTCTGTTTCCCTCTAACTCTACTTCCCTCTCACTGTATTTCCCCCTATTTCTTGCTCTAACTCTTTCTTTCTCTGTCTCTCTTCCTCTATTTCCCTTTCTCTTAATTAAAAATTTTTAAAAAACTTTTAAACATTTAAATAAAAAAAATTTACCTCCTGGGAGCCTGAAATTTTCTTCTGCTGCACCAAACATATAGTGTTTTTTCTTCTGTTTATATATATTATATAGGGACCCTAATGAGCAGCCCTGCCCCCAGGAAGGGAGGCCACGCCCCCAGGGCGAACCCACGCCCACTGGCAATGAGGCCACGCCCCCAGGAAGAAGCCCTGCTCACCCCAGAAGGAGGCCATGCCCACCAGTGAGGCGGCGGCTACACGCCCCGCCCCCGGGGAGAAGTCCTGCCCATTGGGGAGGAGCCCACTCCCCCCGGAAAGAGGCCCCACCCACCAGGGAAGGAGCCCTGATGAAAAAAGCCCCGCCCACTTGGATGGGAAGTACCGCCCACTGGGGAAGAGGCCATGGCCACGCCCCCGAGAAGCCCCACCCACCTGAGAAGCGGTCACGCCTAAACGGGAAGGGACCACGTCCCCTGGATGCAAGCCCCGCCCACCCGTGAAGGCGTCACGCCCCCTGCAGGAGATATTATGGGGATATTTTTGGGGTTTTTTTTGGTGGTTTTTTTGGTATTTTTTTCTCATCTTTGGCTGCCAGGTCCAGTTGATTTTTGGGGTTTTTTGGGGGATATTTTTGGTAATTTTGGGGGATTTTTTGGGGATATTTTTAGGGAATTTCTTTGGGGAATTTTTGGGGGGTTTTTGGTAATTCTTGGGGTTATTTTTGAGGAATTTCTTGGGTTTTTGGGGGACATTTTTGGGGAATTTTTGGGTTTTTTGGGGGATATTTTTATGGTGTTTTGGGGGGAGTTGGGGATATTTTTGGGGTTTTTTTATTTTTTGGGGGGTTTGGGAACTTAAGGGGGAATTTTTTTGAATTTTGGGGATTTTTTTGGAAATATTTTTGGGGTGGTTTTTTTGGGTTTTTTTCCTCACCTATGGCTGCCATGTTATGGTGATTTGGGGTTTTTTTGGGGGGGTGTTTCTAGTGGGGTTTTTTTTGGGAATTTTTTGGGGGGTTTTGGTAATTTTTGGGGTTTTTGGGGAAGAATTTTTTGGGGGTTTTGGGGAATTTATTTGGAATTTTTGGGGATTTTTGGGGGTTTTTTTTCATAATTTTTGGGGATATTTTTGCAGTGTTTTTGGCTGGTTCTTTGGGTAGTTTTTTGGGTTTTTTCCTCACCTTTGGCTGCCATGTCCAGCTGATTTTTGGGGAATTTTTGGTAAATTTTTGGGGATTTTTTTTGATTGGTTTTGGGGCTTTTTTCTCACCTTTAGCTGCCAGATTCAGGTTGTTTTGGGGTGTTTTTTGGGGTATGTTTTTGGCAATTTTTGGGGGGAATTTTTGGGGTGTTTTTTGGGTTTTTTTCCTCACCTTTGGCCCCCAGGTTATGGTGATTTTGGGGGGTTTTTTGGGAATTTTTTGAGGAGGGGATATTTTTGGTAATTTTTGGGGAGCTTTTGGGAAATTTTTTTGGTAATTTTTTTTTGTAATTTTGGGGGAGAGTTTTGGGGATATTTTTGACTGGGGTTTTTTTCTCAACTTTGGCTGCCAGGTCCAGCTGATTTTTTGGGGATATTTTTCGGGAATTTTTTGGGGGTATATTTTTGGGCTTTTTTTAGGATTTTTTTGGGGGGTTTGGGGAATTGTTTTGGGATTTTCTGGAGATATTTTGGGGGTTTTTTGGTGTTTTTTTTCCTCACCTTTGGGCACCAGGTTATGGTGATTTTGGGGATGTTCCTAGTGTTTTTTTGGGGGGGGGAAAGATTTGGGGGGTTTTAGGGAATTTATTTGGATTTTTTTGGGTGGTGAAATTGGCTAAATAGCCAGTTATCTAATTATATGATTACCCAACTAACTAATTAGGTGAGTCATTAGTTAACTCTCTTTCATTAGTGCTCCAGATGGGAGTAGGCATGTAATGCTCAATCAAGGTAATTACTAGTTACTCCCATCTGGAGTACTAATTAGGGGCCCTAGATGTTATATATAAAAAAGAAAAAAATTATATGTCTGGTGTAGCAGTAGAAAATCTCAGGCTCCTGAGGAGTAAATATTTTTATTTAAATAATAATGTTAGGGTCTCTGGTGTTTGTTGGTTTTTGTTTTTTTTACTTGAAGGGAGCTGGAAAATTTTTACTGCCTTTTTTGTTTTACAGCTAGAAAAGAAAACAAAGTTAGAAAGAGAGTTAGAGAGAAAAAAGAATTAAAACCAGAAAAAGACAAAGAGTTAGAGATTGAGAGACAAACAGAAACAGAGATAAAGTCAGAGGGACATAGAGAGAAATTAAAAAAAAAGAATAGAGTTAAAGCTAGAGCAAATATGAAATAGAGTGAAAGTGCAAAACAGGGTTAGGGAAAATAATAAAATAGAGACACAAAGAAAAAGAAACAGATTTTCAGGGAAATAGTGGTACAGGGAAATAAAATAGAGTTAGAGAACCAGATAGACAGACAGAGTTAGAAACAGTGAGAAAGAGAAACACAGAGAAAGAGTTAGAGAGACAGATAAAAATACATTTAGAAATAGAAATCACAGTCAGAAATAGACTGGAAGGTAAAGTGAGAAGCAAAGCAAGAAATACAGTGAAAAAAATGACTAAATCCTACCAGAGAAAAACAGGAGCCTAAGGGAAGGAGAGGGGTATCTTGATTAGGGGTGATTTAACTTTATTGAATTATTTTTTTAATTTACACTTCAGCAAAATAAGGTGTACAAAAGCAAGTACAGATACTTTTTATTAATTGAAAATATCAATGCAGATCCCAGTTAATTCAAAACCTCTATTTATTTTTATTCTAATAGTTTTGGCAGAAAAAAAAACAGAATAAAAACTCTCAGTAATAGTAGATTGTTGTCCATAATTCCTGCCATAACTGAAATATGCCCTTCCTTCTTTTCTTTGACAGCCTAATTAAAACCACAGTGTATCAGTATATTTCTTTTCTATATGATACAATATCCCAAGACCCTCATAACCCTCACACTCGAATAATTTCTGTTCTAATTAGAAAATAGATGAACTATTTGTGCAAGTCATAAAAGAAAAAGGAATAAGAGAAAGTAGTAAAATCAAAGTTAAGAAAACACTTTCTTTACATAATCAGGATGCTTCCCAGGAAACGTAGAAGGAATAATCACACACAACCCACTCCCCCTGAAAGAAGTGAAAGCCTCTTGGAGGATGGCAGTTCATCCCTGCTTTCAGCTCCAGCAATCTCTGCCACTGAGATGAAACGATCTTGCAATCTGCTCTGCGATCGCAGGAGGGCAGCCGGATCTGACAGATCCTTCACTTCCAGCTTGACTTTTCCAAGCTTCCAGGAGTTCACTCCTGCTTCAAAAAAAGTCTTCCTATGAACTGCAAGGCTCACTTCTGATTTCCTTCTCAGGTCTGAAAAAAACATGCAGCTTTTCTCAGAAACCCTGGTGTGTCCTAATCTGTTTGCTGGCTCCAAATTGTTATTGTTCCCTCACTTTATGGTGTGCTGGCTTTTCTAAATCCTGGGGGAATAGATGCCTTGGCTCTGCCCTGAGGAACAGGGAACGGAGCACAGGTCTTACAGGGACAAGAGAGCAGGAAGGGTCCACAAGATAATCAGCTCCTCCATCCCTCCCAAATATCACAAACCATCCTGGGTCTTGGGAAATATCACTTTTACAAAGCCTTTGAGTGATTATACCAGCTAAAAATAACACCTCTGTTCCCCCTAAGTTATCCCAGTTAGGAGCTGCAGAGAAGTCAGGCAGAGGAAATGACAGGGCTGACAGTCCCCTGCAGCAAGAGCTCAGCACACACTCACAGAGGCAAGGCCAGTATCTGAAAGAAAACAAAAAAACAAAAAAACAAACAAAAAACAAAAAACAAAAAAAAAAAAAACAAAAAAAAAGAGAGAAAGAAAAGGTGATTTCTTTTGCTTCAAAGTTATTTCAAGTCCACAAACCCAAACCAATCTTTGCTCTCAATTTTGGTTGGGCAGATCATGAGCAGTGGGCACGGATCATGCCATTGATGAAGATGCGAGTGACACTCGATGGGGCCAGAGCAGCTGATTTCCAAAGTTCACTTCCTGCCCCGTGCCTGATCTGCACAGGAGAAAACCTCTTCCACGTAGGCATTTTGCTCCATCTAGTCCTCTTTGCCCAGTCTGTTCCATGCGGATGTTGCCAGGCTGTGGCAGCACAGGCAGATGCAGCTCTCAGCACACTCTGCTCCAAACATAACTCTGGGCTCCTTTGCAAACTGCTTCTGCTGCGAGGTTTGCTCCAGAGAAATCAAGGAATTGCTCGTGGCAGGGTGGAGATTACTTAACACAAAGAGAAGCCAACTGGGAAGGGACATTGATTCCCTGCAGTGCAAATACACAACCACCCCCCAACACAAAGCACAGACTGGCAAGTGGGGTCTGACAACACCACTCTGACAAACCTCGCCGTCATTCTTCCTTTCAGTGACTTGTGCAATCAAACTCGGAAGCTGTCAAGCTCAAAAGCTCTGTCCGGCCTCCCAGGAACAAAAGGATGCTCCCAGGGATGAGGCACATTCCCAGCAACACTCCCAACACGGCACACAGGCACCTCTGGAGTTTGTGTGTGGGACTGGTAAGGGCTGCCAGGATGCAGCCCCCAGGCAGGGTGGCAGTGGCAGCAGCAAATCATCACACCTTTATGGCACAGCAGAGACTAAGGTCAGCCATGCCCACGGGAGGTGTAGGCTTAATTCTGCTCCCTGCACTGCCACATCCCAGCAGCAAATCTCCAGAGGGGATAGAAATTCTCAGGGTGCACAAAATGAAGCATCTGTCACCCTGATCCTGCTTGAACTCAGCCTGTGGGGCCAACTCCCCCCCACTCCCAGGTAAACGCTGAGCTGACCTGGATCAGTCTCAGGCACAGCCCCAGCTCCCACCTCCAGCCTGCTCCCGGGGCTGCCCCATGTTCCTGACAAGGTGCCAAAGACTCCTTGGGACAGGGCTCTCTCTGTGTCTAAGGCGTTGGGCACTGCAGGGACCAGGGCAAGGACAGCCTGAGAACAGAGCAGATCCCTCTGGAATAGCAACACTCTGGGGACAGCTGGGCACTTACCCACACCACGGGCAGGACCAGCGACCCTCCAGTGTAGACTCGCAGGGCTGGAGCCCATCGGCATTGGCTGCTCCAGCACCAAAGCTTCTGCCAAGGATGGGACAAGTTAAGTGAGTTTTCCTGTCCTGAGAGAGAGGACAAAAAATGGAAAATAAGTCCACTGTGGAAGTCAAAGGCTCCCGGCTTTCCCACTTCCATTCTGATTGCTCTCTATTGGGTTTTATCCATAAAAAAAGGAGAGGGCATCCAACAAAAACACTCTTTTCAACATTTTTTCTCTAATTTTTTTAATACATAAAATGGATGTCCCTTTTTTCTTATTGCATTCCTTGCCTAATTTGAACAGAACCATTTTCATTCCAGGCCTCACTTGTGAGCTATTCAATCCTTTGCCATTGGACTTTGGACAGAGGAAGAGAAGGATCTGTTCCACACAGGTCCCATCCAGCAGGAAACTTGTACCAACCCCTGCCTGTGCTGAGCACGCTGCCTCACTTTCCCCATTCTGGATTCTGGCTCCCATCCAGCCTGAGTTTCCCCGTTTTCCACGGTAAGAGACAGGAAATTGTCCTGGTCAAGGTGTAAGCCCTTAAACTGCACATTGATCTGGAGGGCTGTGACTGGGATTCCAGCAGGGAATTTCACTGCTGGAAACTTTACAAAGAAGGACTATTCCAGGGAGCAGCACTGACAAGGTTGAGAGCTGCTGCTTCACTACAGGGTATCAGCAAAAGAAAGAAAACACCATACATGTATGCAAAAACAAGGATAAAATTATTCCTCCTGCTTTTAGTGGGACCAGGGCTTATTTTGTCCTAGAGTGACAAAACCTCTCTCTCATACCCTCCTCAAAAAGCCAAAATGCAGCAGGGGAGGGAGGGAGGGCACCTCTGCTTCACCTGTTGGGGACAGCACAGGTCCAGCTGCTCCCGAGGACTGGGAACTGTCTAGAGCCAAAAGCACCTTCCCGTGCTGGAGGGGCTTTCCTAAAGCCTGGAAGAAACAGAGTGGGAATTCACAATAACAGTCATCACGTTATTGGGAAAGAGCAACAACAGAAGCAACAATTCCAAGGAAGCAGGAGGGATGCTGAGCTTTAAACAAGACTTGAGTGAGGCAGTAGCTACTGGGAGCTCTAAAGCATAGCTCCAGGTCTGGGATTACAGGAGCAGTTCAAACTCCTACCATCCAATCCTTGGATTTGCCTCCTGCCAGCACTCGGCACCTCAGGCATGTTTGGGCACAAGTGCTCCAGTGCTGCTGCCTTGAGGGATTGAGAAAATGGGCAGGAAACTCCTTCCCACAGGGCTGGCTTCAAGCTCTGGCCGGGGAAAGCA
Source organism: Luscinia megarhynchos (assembly GCA_034336665.1). Classification (NCBI taxonomy): domain Eukaryota; kingdom Metazoa; phylum Chordata; class Aves; order Passeriformes; family Muscicapidae; genus Luscinia; species Luscinia megarhynchos. Next base: position 46,756 of record JAPFBE010000003.1, read on the forward strand.
TTTGGCACCCCTGGCATTTCAATGAAATCAGTTCCCATCATTTTGAAGATGCACTGAATAAACCCAGGGCACATAAATAAACCTGTCTCCATAAGGACAGCCCCAGGGAATACAGTTATTCCTATGCCTGGGCAAACAAACCAGCAGCCACTTTTTGGGGAAAAACTCCAGACTCCTGTCTCCCTCCTGGGCTGTAAAACACTTGCAGGGGCTTTGGTGTTCATACAAGCTTATTCCATTCGGATACAATATTCCATTCGTATACTAAGGAATTGGAAGAGTCCTAAAGGCACCTCCACTCACAGCTGAATTTTAAGCCCTCTACCATCGATGACTTTGGATGTTCTTTTGTTGGGATCATCCCAACTCTGCTGCTTCAGGCATCTCCAAGTAGGAGATAAAATATATGTGGACAAAAGTTTGGAATGCAGGTTCCAAGTCAAGTCATCTGGTAGGAAATTACTCCAGCTCTGTGGTACCTGGGGCTGTTTTGAACACAGCCTGGCCCTTCATGGCTGCAGACTCTGAGCTACACAACTTGTGAGCTAGCAAGGAACAGCAGCTGAGGTCTCATCCCAGCTGTACACAAAAACAGGGACTGGGGGCTGCACATGCAGGCAGGTTTGGGCCCTTTCAGAAAGCTTCAATCTCTGTTTTTCAGAGATTTAATCAGGGACACAACGACCTTCTCACGAATGTCTCTCAAGGCATATCAGAATCCAAGGAAGAAAAAGGAATCAAACCCTGTGTTCCATTGGCTTCATGCCCCAAATTCCAACAGGATGGACAAGTCCCTCTCCTTGGAAGGCAACATCTCCGACCTGGAACTGTGCTTCCCCAGCCTTCAGTGGCTGCTGGCTCCATCCTCCCACACCTCCTCATCTTCCTCCTTGGCACAGATGGCTTCCTCATTCTGCAGAGCCAACACAGGGACAGTCACCAGCCTGCTCATCCCAAACCAGGGCAGCAGGGATGGACTGGTGGCATCCTCTTGATGGTCACCATCCCCACTCTGTGGTCCATTCCTGGTTTAGTGTCTCTTTTTGAAGGGATGTTAAACCGCAAGTGTTTGCTCTGCTGGGTTTTGGGACATCAGAGACTCCCCCAATGGAGCAGGCAAAGCTCCTGTTCCCCACATCCTCTGCCTCCCGAAGCTCTGCTGGGCAGAGCCAAGGAAAAGTCTCTGTTCCTGCTGGAAAATTTCTCTTGTACCCATGAACTCGGGGAAAATCGTGATTGTCCCATCCCTGGAAATGTCCAAGGCCAGGCTGGACAGGGCTCAGGGTACCTTAAGCTAGTGGACGGAATGGCAGGGGATGGAATCAGGTGATCCTTAAGGTCCCTTTCCACCCAAATCACTCCACAAACCCATAACAATCCCGGCACCGCCGCCCAGGGATGCAGGACCGGCAACAACTCCTGGAAAGAGAGCACAACTTCTCAATTCCTGTCCCAAACACAGACCCCAGCCAAGCCCACGCACAGTAACAGACTAAAACAGGGGAGAAACGAAAGCAGGAAAACCTCTGCGCCTTCTCCGAACAGCACAGCCGGGAGTACAAGTCCCACTCGCCCCTGCGCAAGCACCGAGCCTCAGCATAACTCTGACTTACAGAGGAGCTTCCCAAAACAATTCTGCAGCACGGAGCAAAAACACTCAGGCTCCACTGGAGCCTTAGGAAACCACAAGCAAGAGGAAAAATTGACACAGAGTACACAAAACCCCCGTAACTCAACACCAAAAAAGGCCGGAAACGAGCCAAATTAAAGCAACCTCCGACAGATCCACACAACAACAGCCCCTCACAGCTTCAGCTGCTGCCATCCACCGCATCACACACACCTAAACACAGTCCCACACACCACACCTTACAGAAAAAGGGATTAAAACGTTCTCACCACACTACAACAGACCGCAGAAGCCACGCACCCACAGACACTGCCCGGACAGTTTCAAAGCGCTCCTCTTTCCGCCGCCATTTTAAATCCCCGCCCAGCTCGCTGATTGGCGGGCTCGCTGAGGCGTCGGCAGCGCTGATTGGACAGCGGGTCCCGGGCTCCGCCCACCCCGGCCCCTGAGGGGAAGAGACGGCGCGGAGGGATTTATCCGGGCCTGGAAAAGCGTGCGCGGCCGTTTCTAGACAAAATACTTCCTTGTTGGGAAGGGGAGAGGAAACACCTTTGGGAGCCATGGGGCCAGGCTCTCCCTGTAAGGAAGGGACAGAGCATTGATTGGGTGCAGCCATCCTGCAGGCAGCAGCAGCTAATTATAAAATACGTTTGTGTTCTTTAGGAAGTCAGAGCACCTGGCTGCACAGCATTTCTACGGTTGATTTTGACTCTTTGGTAGAAAGTTTTCATACCGTGGAAGTAGTTTTCTCCTTAGCCAACACCTGTTAGAGGCTGGCAGTGACTGACCTGGTTGCTGCAGCTGTGTGATGGTCCAGGTGAACATTGGGAGCTTTTCTGCTGTTTTTTAACTTTTTTTTTTTTTTTTTTTTTTTTTTCTGGTAGAGTTTCCTCTTATTATCTATTTAAGTAATCTCCTTGGCTTTGGTAGCAGTATCCATAAGGCGCTGTAGTGTGGATTGGGAATAAGTGTCCAATCGTAAAGGTAGTGACCAGGCTTAGTGCCAGCCGTATAACGTTCTGAGGAATTGTGGAAAAGGTTGTTTTAGCCTGTGTTTTGTAATTACAGATCATGCTTAAGCTACTTAAAGGCCAACAGATGAAAAATTATTTATTCCTGAAGGTTATGCTCAGAAAGGGCAGTGAGTCACTTCTCATGCCAGGATACACTGCAGGCACCTGGATAAACGTCCATCCCTAAAAATTAAAACCCATGTCCAAGTTCTAGCCCTCATCTCTGCTTTTTTAGACTACAAAAACTGACAATACTCACCTCAAAACTGCTAGACATTTTTTCCACTTTTAATAAATACTAGAGATTAAATAAAGTGTTTAGCCTCAATTTAAACACAGAATGAAACCGAAAAGGATATTTTCTCCTCGATTTAAACCCCTTTCCCCACAAAATCTCCTCTTTCTGGGGTCAGTGGGATAGACTGGGGAGGGACTGGGAAGATGAAATCGAAAGATGAAAGAACTTCCTCCTGTCCCCCACCCGGCCCCACCTGCTCAGGTGTTGCTCTCCTCTCTGGCACTGCCCCGTGGCACAGGGCTTGTCCCTGCACACCTTTGAGCAATGCTGCAGGTACTCCCCAGCCCCCGTGAGATGCTCCCACCATCACTCCTTGAGAGACTCCCCGGAATCGCCCCTCGGCTCCCCCGCTCCGGCAGCTCTTTGCAGCCAGGTGAGCACACATCCCCCAGCAGCGCCTGCCCCCTCCTCATCCTCGCTGGGCACCCCTGAGGCTGCTGCACGCCGGGAGCTGTGCCGGGCGGTGCGACCACAAACCCGGGCTGGAGCCAAAGGCGGGGGCACGGCCAAATGGCTCCCTTGGATGTAGATGCGTGAACGAAGGTTCATAGAATGGAGAAAGCTCAACAATTTTTTGTATTTTACACACACACACTCATTACAAAAGTAATATTTATTAATAGTTAAAATATCAGTGGAAGTTAATGGCTAGTTACAGCAGTGAGCTTCATACAGCATCCCACCTTTATGGATTTTTCAGAAGAAAGAGTTTCAGGTTCTTTCATCTCCTCCAAATGAAAAGCCATTTTTAACCAAACTCCTCTGCAATTTTCTTACTTGAATAAAAGCATGCACGGGCAACGACCAACAAGTGAAGAGGAAAGCAGAATATCACAGAGACATGGTGGGATGGTTCCTATGGCTAGAGCACTGGAATGGAAGGGTTTAGGCTTTTTAGGAAAGACAGGCTAGGAAGATGAGGAGGAGATGTAGCCCTCTATGGATATGGAACTCTGCCTGGGGAAGTATGAGGAACCAGCTGAGAGCTTGTGGAAGATTAAGGGGAGGGCAGTGACAGGGATATTAAAGATAACAGAAAGGGCTTCTACAGATATGTCGCAAGCAACAGAGAAGACTGAGGTTCTCAAGGATTTCTGTGCTTCAGTCTTCAATGGCAAATGCTCCACCCATGCTGCTCACATTGAGAAAGGCAAATGCAGGGACTGGAAGAATGAACACCCTAAGCCCACTGAGATGATCAAATTCAAGACCATCCAATGAATCTGAAAGTGCTCAAGTCATGGGACCTGAAGAGATACATGCCCAGGTCCTGAGGGAGCTAGCAGAAGTTGCTAAGAAATTATCCATCATTTTTTGAAAAACCGTGGCAGTTAGGAAAAGTCCCTGATGATTAGAAAAAGGAAATATAGCCATTTTTAAAAAGGGGAAAGCAGAAGACCTGGGGAATCACTTCTACCCAGAGCAACTGACAGTGCTGCACAGCCCTGTCAAGCTGCTTCTCCTGTCTGGCTCTACAGGATGTTCCAGTTCCATCACCGTCCTCCTCAGTGGCTCCACAGGACTGCTGCTGCCCAGCTCTGGAGATTGATGGAGATTCCTAGACATTTCATGGGCAAAGGAGTGGTGAGGATGTGTTGTGATGGTGTGGGACCTGAGCAGGACATACACAACATGGAATAATAAAGGCTGGAGATAAATGCTGAGCTTGGCAGGAAGAGTTCAATTTCTTCCATTGGGCGTGTGGTTTGGGTTTGTGCTGAAGACTGTCAATAACCCCAGGATGTTTCAATCAGTGCTGAGTGTCAAGACCTTTGCTGCTCCTCACACCATCCTGTCAGCAAATAGGCTGGTGTTGCAATTAGGAGGAGATAAACTCTTCAGAAGGGCTCAGCAAGGAAAGAAGCAGTGGGGTAACCCTGTATATGAAGGAATGGTTTGGCTGTCTAGGAATTGACAGTGGTGATGAAACGGTTGAGGGTTAATGGGTAAGAATCAGGGGAAGAGCAGATTCCAAAGTGGGAATCTTCCCAGACACAGAGGGAAGGCTGGTAGGCAGGTTGGTAGTTCCCAGGGTCCTTTATTCTACCCTTAAAGCAGGGTGCAATGAAGTTTCCTGGATTGTCCACAGCTTTCCTTCTATGATAAATTGACCTGCTTGGTGAAGGAGGGAAAGGCTGGGGATGATGTTTACCGGGGCTTTTAAGCTTTGACACGCCATTCCCCAAACTATTCTTGTGGAGAAACTGGCTGTCCATGGCTCGGACAGGTCCACTGTTCACTGTATAAAAGGGTCTGGATGGCCAGACCCAGAGGGTGGTAGGGAACAGTTTAATTCAGCTGGTATCCAGTCACCAGTGGAGCTCCTCTAGGCATCACTGAAACCAGTCCCGTTTCTATCAGTGACCTGGAGGAGGGGACCCTCAGCCAACTTGTGGAGAACAGGATCCGCCAGAGGACAGGAAGACTCTACAGAGGGATCCATAGAGGCCCAGGGATTCAGCTGTCCCAGGCAGTTCCTGAAACCCCCTACTCCCCTACCCCTCCCTGACTACTCATTCTCACTACACTTTTTTTCTCAACCGCCGCCACCATTGGGACTTGAAGCGGATGCTGAAGCACCAGCGGCGCTGAACACGGCGTGCCCGCCAGGCTGTCAGGGATCTCTGAAGGCGGGCATGAAGCTGCCCCAGGAACCTTCCAGCAGCAGTGCTGGTGCTGTATTCCAGTTCCATGGAGCTGCTGCTGCTGCTTTCCAATACAATGGGATTCATGATCACTACTAGTCTAGGGAGCAACTTGGCTATCACCACAGATCTTCTGTGTTCCAGCATTGTGGAGCTGTTGCTGCTGCATGATCTTACGTTCTTATGTTTGACCTCTTCTGTCACCTTGTTCATGTCTGGCCTTGCCAACCCCACTCCAAGGCGCTGGGGACACTCTCTGGCCCCCAGCAGCCTTGGCATAGCATGCAGATCAGTGTGGACCACCCTGCCACTCCCCCTGCCCCATCGCCACTGGGCTAGCTGTGCCTCCAGCTCCTGGCGCTGCTCCTCGAACAGCAGCTGGGAGTCGCGGCAGCTGCGGATGAACCTGGGGAAACGCCTGCTGGAGCTCATGGAGCTGCGTGGGGAGCTGCCATGGGGCAGCTCCCTGTCTGCTGATGTCTGTGCCCTGTCCACGTTGCTCTGCCCCTCCAGCCGGCCTCTCGCTGTGCTTGGATGCTTCGAGCTCTGACGGATTCTCTGCAAGAACCACAGATGGGTGAGACAAGAGCAGCTCCCCAGAATGCTCCTCATTGTCGTGCCACACACGCCACACCGACTCACCCCAAACCCACAAGGCCCAGCCCGGCCCACACAGCACATCAGAGGCCACCTACCCACAGACACTTGTCCCGCAGCATGACCATCACCAGGATGAGCTGCAGCACCACCATGGTGATTGCCACCACCTCACCCATGGTGAAGATGTTGAGGAGCCCCATGGCACTGTCAGTAGCACTCCAGGTCACCAGCACAGGCCGGTGGAGAGGTTCCCCAGAGACCTGCAGGGTTCCAGTGAGGGGAATCCAACCCTGCTGGGATGGCAGAGGCCGAGGCTGTTGTCTGCCAAGACACTGCCAGATTGTTGTGCCCAGCACTATCCGCTCCTGTGGGGCCCCTTTTATAGCCTAGCAGTCCCCTGTGTGACATCATGGGGCAGCCAGACCCCTCTTTGTGACAGCACGGAGCAGTCAGAGCCCCCTGTGTGTCATCCCAGGGCAGTCAGAACCCCCTTTTGGATACCCAGGAGCCCACAGGAGACTAAGAGGGAGCCCTTGCTGCCTTGGGCAGCATGACCATGCATTCTATGTTGCTCTGCTGAAACCTTCAGGACTCTTTTTAAGTCAGTCAGATCATAACACCTTCATTTGACATCATGGATCTGTTTTCAGTTGTTGGATCTGTAATTGCTGGGAGCAGGAGGTTAACTGCTTCATAAAATAGATCTCTTTGTCTCGATTTCATGAGACTCCATCATACAAGGGCAGTGATCATGTACCTTGTGCTGGGCACTGGTGAGGTTGGTGTATGGAATCCTGTATTCAATTTTGGGTCCTGCACAACAGTAAAGACATTGAGGTTGCTGGAGTGTGTCCAGAGAAGGGCAGTGGAGCTGGGGAAAGGGTCTTGTGCTTTAACCCCAGCTGGCAATTCGGTAAGAAAAAAAAGTGAGAAAGAAACTTGTAAGGTGAGATAATTTAATAAATAGAAACAAATTCAAAAAATACTGAATGAGAGAAAAGAAACGGAGGAGGAAAAAAAAATGAAGTAAATGTTAACAGTTTCTCTGCATTTATGTGCATTCAAGTCAGACACTCATCGTGGAATCACAGACTGGTTTGGGTTGGAAGGGACCTTAAAGATCATCCACCTTGCCATGGGCAGGGACACCTTCCACTGTTCCAGGCTGCTCCAAGGCCCATCCAACCTAGCCATAAACACTTCCAAAGGGCAGTCACAGTTTCTCCATGAAACTGTGCAGGGCCTCACCACCCCCACAGGGAACAATTCCTCCCCAATATCCCATCCATCCCTGCCCTCTGGCAGAGGGAAGCCATTCCCCCTCATCCTGACACTCCAGGCCCTTGTCCAAAGTCTATTTCCAGCTCTCTTGAAGTTGGGGGCTCTAAGGTCTCTCCTTCTCCTCCCTGAACACCTCCAGCTCTCTCAGCCTGTCTCCAGAACAGACAGGTTCCAGCCTTTGAGCATCTCTGTGGCCTCCTCTGGACCCATTCTAGCAGCTCCACATCCTGAAAGACCAAATACCATCCAGAGGGACCTGGACAAGCTCAAGGAGAGGGCCTGTGGGAATCTCATGAGGTTTAACAAGACCAAGTTCGGGTGGTGCATGTGGATCAGGACAACTCCCAATATCAAATCAGGCTGGGGGATGAAGAGATCAAGAAGAGCCCTGGCCAAGACCAACTTGGGGATGCTGGTGAATGAGGCTGGACATGCCCTGGCCCTCTGCTGGGCTGATCCCACAGTGTGAGCAGCCAGGGAGCAGGGGGATTCTTCACTTCTGCCCTGCTCTAGTATGATCACACCTGCAGTGCTGCCTGCAGCTCTGGGGTCCCAGCACAGGAAGGACATGGAACTGATGGACAGAGTCCAGAGGAGACACCAGGATGATCGACAGGATGGAGCACCTCTATGCTATGAGGAAAGGCTGAGAGAATTGGAATTGTTCAGCCTGGAGAAGAGAAACTTTGGAGTGACCTAATTGTGGCCTCAAAGTAACTGAGGGGAGCCAACAAGAAAGATGGAGAGAGACTACAAGGGTCTGGAGTGCCAGGACAAGGGAACAGCTTCTCATTGAGACAAAGTAGATTTAGACTGGATATTGGGAAGCAATTCTTCCCCGTGAGAGTGGTGAGGCCCTGGCACAGTTTGCCCCAAGAAACTGTTGCTGCCCTATCAATGAAAGTGTCCAAAGTCAGATTGGATGGAGCTTGAAGTAACCTGGTCTAGTAGGTTTCCCTACCCATGACAGGGGGGTAGGATGATCTTTACAGTGCCTTCCAACCCAAACCACACTGTTCTTCTCTGCTAAGGACTACTGCTGCCAGCTGTTTTTGAGGTATTTTATTTACAGCAACACAAAGAGCCGTAAAAACGCAACAGCCAGTGAGGTGTGAATCCCTTGTTTTCACTGTCCCTCCTGATCCCACCTTCACAAATGCATTCTGGATACAAAGCCTTTATGGAAGTATTGTGCTGCTTTTGGATCTAGAGTGAACAGACGTCTCACCATAGTGCAGTAGCATGGTTCAGCCCTGCTTGGTCTCACTCAGTGACTGATCAGGATGCTGCTGAGGCTCAGTGAGACGGGCACTGGGTTCAAGTGTGTCCCAAAGGAGAAGCAGTTTCCACCACCACCAATAACCAACAGCTCCTTCTCATTTGGCAGAAAGACACTGCTATGATTGTGTAGCATTAATGGCCATTCCAGGTGCTCCTGAAAAAGGAGAGGAGATTTTGAACATATAGGACTTCACATGGTCCACGGTACCACCCATGAATGTGGGCAAGAACAGACAGAGAATAGAGAAACAAGTAGCCCCTGAGGTGTACTCCTCTGCTACACCTGCCCACCCACCAACTTGCAGTTCAGTGATTTTTTAATGAGAGAAAATGTCTTTGTACTTCCTGAATCTTAACGCTTTTCCTCCCAAGAAGGTAGCCAGTCAGTTTTTGATTCAATGTAAATCTTTGACATTCATGGCCTGTGGCATGGAGTTCCAGAGCTTACCTATGTAACTGGTAGGTTCAAAAGCCTAGAGTTTCACCTAAGTCAAAGCAAACAGTTCATAAGCAAAGGAAGATACCAATCCATCTGCATCTGCTTATTCAGTGTAAACAAAAAAGTTATATTCTTTTAGATACAACTTTACTATCACTGTACCTGTCCTCATTGCCATCCAACAAGGGCAGTCTATTTTATCTAAAAGGATATGAGGCCACATACAACTTCTGCTACAGACAATAATTGAAAACTGTTGGGAGTCCAGGGTGTTTCCCTGGCTTCCCTGGGTGCTTCTAGACCCCCCTGGCAGGGGAGTCAGAGACCCTGACATGGTGCCCAGGGGTCCTGGGGGCTGGACTTGGGTCCCTGGAGAAATTTGCCAACATTGCAGGAAGAATTACGAGTCACAAAAAATAAGTAGAGTATAAATTAGACTGTTAGAAGATAGAAAAGTGATTTTTTAGAAAGGTTTATATTAGGGGGTTTGAGGTTAAGATGGAGGATTTGGGGCGTGGTTGGTATGCTTCTTCCTCCTTCTTCTTCATGCCATCCATGTTGGAGTGTCACCTTGGCATCCTTCGATTGGATGGGGACAAAACTAGACATTACAATAAGGTTGTGGTGTATTGGAAAATAATTGTAAATATCAAACACGTAATTTAGAGTATAAAATATAAGTCCTGCCTCTGCCAGGCAGATTCTGCCCTGGACGTCTGGCTGGACAGATCGCTGTTAGCTGGACAAAGAATTCCAGAGAAACAATAAACAATCCTGAAACCTCTGAGAACAGCCTCCTGCAGTTTCTCAGCAGCGGGCGTCGGGGAAAACCTGAACTTTACACCACCTTCATGTCCTCCTGAGGTGATCTCAACCATAAAGAGACACCTCGGGCTGTGACATTTGGTGTCCCTCTGGGTGGGCTGTAGCCTATAAAGGTGGGTACAGACCCTCAGACCCTGAAAACCCAGCTCAAGAAGATGCACACCGCTGGAGGAGACCTCCCCAGACAGAGACAGAAAACTAAGCTACAATTAAGCATATTTCATGCTTTTAGACTCTCAGCAAAATGCTGCAAAGCCAACTAGATGCATACATGCTGTCCACTGTAAAAAATTAACCCGTCACAAATTCCAGTTTCACCAATGACAGGTTCCATATGTACAGTTACCAAAAGAAAGTTGTTTCTTTACATAAAAGATAAATAAAGACTTGTCAAACAAAAGAAATGTTCTTACAGAATCACAGAATGGTTTGGAATGGAAGGACCTTAAAAAATGCCACCTCACTCCACCTCCCTGCACTGGGCAGGGACAGCTTGCACTAACCAGGTTGCTCCAAGCCCAGTCTAACCTGGCCTTGAACATTTCCAGGGATGGGGCAGCCACAGCTTCTGTGGGCAGCCTTTTTCAGCACCTCAACATACTCTTCATAAAAAATTTCATCCATATACCTAGTTTGAAGCTACTGTCCTTCAGATGAAAACCATCACCTCTTGTCCTGTCACTACAAAAAAGTCTATCACTGCTATCACTGCTAAAAAGTCTGTTCCCATCTTTCTTAACAAGTCCCCCTTTAAGTACTGGAAGGGGCTCTAAGGTACTCCCATAGCCCTCTCCCCCTCTCAAGGCTGAACAACCCCTATTCTGTCAGCACATCCTCACAGGAGATAAGCTCCAGCTCTCTGATGATCTTTGTGGCCCTTCTATGGATTTCATCCAACAGATCTGTGTCTTTCTTTTACTCAAGACAGTTATTACTTGAGATGAGGGTTACTCAAAGATGTAGACCAAGTTTTGCCCAAAATCCTGCTGTGTGGCACCACCTGTATGACTGCTCTTCAGTGATTCATAGAAGAAAGTCACCAAATAGTTAAAGTTGGAAGGGTCCTCCATGCATCATCCAGTCCAACCACCCTGTTCCAAGCAGGCTCAACCCAAGCAGGCTTTTCAGTACCTTGCCCCATCAGGTTTCAAATATTTCCAGTAATGGAAATACAACAGACTCTCTGAGCAGTCTGTTCAGTGTTCAATCATCCTTACAGGAAGCGTTTATCTTCCAGTGAAGTTTCCAGTATTTCCATGCTGGTTTTTCTTCTCATATTTCAGGCAACAGTTACAGCACACTGCAGTTTTCACCAAGAAGTTCTCAATGAAATTATACCTCAGACCTCCATAAACACTAACTAAGGCTGTGGTTTATCTGTTCCCTTCCTCCACAGACATCCTGAAGTGATTATGCATGTGCCCATTTCAGTTCTGCTGCCCCTTGTCAGAAACAGAGCAGCTCCATGTTCCAGTCTTCTGCACATTCCATCTCTCCCTCTCTTAACACTGCTACATTCTCTGTGCTGGATAATAGCACTTTGGAATTAGATCCTACCTCTCCATAAAGTTACCATGTTCCTTCACAGGACGCTGCTTACCCTGAAAGAAAAAAATTCAGTACTTACCACACTAATCACATAGTCCAAACAGAGACCAGTCATTAAGTCAATGACAGTGATGCCTGGCACAGAGGATGCATGAAACCACACTCCACCAACGAGCAGAAGCTTTCCCTCATGCACATGTGCAGTATGTGAATACCTGTGAATTCAAAATGAGATTGAACTCCATTAGCAATGGAGGCTGGTAGAGACAAGCTGAAAATTCTCTGCTGAATGCTCTGAGCAACCTGTCTAGTTGAAGATGCCCCTAACTCATTGCCAGGAGGTTGGACTAGTTGGCCTTTAAGAGGTCCTTTCCAAATCAAACTATTTTATGATGCTATGAATGCCTTCTGCTTACCTTGGGACAAGAGGAGGGTGTGTCTCTATTGTCTGCCACTGAAAGCCATGTTCAAGCTCCCTCAGAAGAAAAACTGAACCCAAGGGCTGCTCAGCTGCTCCCAGACCTCCTGCAATCAGCACACCTCCTTCCCAGCTGCAGGCACTGTGAGAGTGGCGGCTTTCTGGGACTGGACCCTCAACAGCAATCTAAAACAAAAAAAAAAACAAGTCCAAGGCTGAAGTTTGCCAAGCTAAGTGTCTGCTTAATGTCCAGGCTTTTAAATGCCTTTTCCTGTGTGGTTGAGTTTTTTGATACCCAACCTTCTCCACATGTTCCTCTAGCAACTGCTACATGCTTCCATGTACACTGTCTCTGGCCCTCAGTACATTTAATATAATCAATCTTTACAGGGTGTATTTCCACTCATTTATTAGAGGTAACTTTATCTGCATTCTTGCATGCTGCTTTCTACTTAAGACATACATCTGGGAACTACAAGTTTGTTTAGAAACACATGGGACTAATGCAGTGCCCAGCAAAGCAGGTCATCAGTTGCTCAAACCACAGAGCAGGATAAAAGGCTCAACTGCAGGACTAAAATACAGAAAGAAAATCTTTAGTGCAAGCACTAAAGGAAAAAATAGTAAGACCAGGCATTTAAAGGCATATCACAGCAAATAAGTGATGGAGAAAAAGTTGGAGGCCACTTGGTCCATACCTTTTCCCTAAAACAAATGAAACTGTTATCATCTAGATGGATGATAGTTTCCAAAAGTCTGCAGTGACAAGAATTTCTCAACGCTTTAGGCAGTCTATTTCAGACTCAGCTAGCTTCATGATCAGTAGTTTTCTTCAGTGTCCAGCTGATTCTCTGTACTCCTCAAAGTTAAATTGGAGAACAATTTTTGTCTTCTCTGCAGCAGTATTTTAGATATTAGAAGATTTCTTTCTATCTTCAGTCTTCTCCAGATTCAATAGCTAGAAGACCTTCAAAACCCTCTCCTGTGAGGTATGTGGCCTGGTCACTCTTGCTGCATACCTCTAATTCAGCAGTTTTACACCCTGTCCACCTATTTTCAGCAATCAGCTTTGGGTATTTCACAGTTCTGCTGAGGTTAGGAACATTGTAGAAAAAAAAAGTAGGAATTCATGCGTCTTCCAGATAACATTCATGGTTACATATCTGAAGATACAGTGTAGGCCTCCCACAACAGTGGGATATAGCTTACTCATGTTTAGCTTGTGACCTCCTGCAGTTATGAATCTCTCACCATGTAATGGTGCTAGGTACAAGGTTGGGCTCCAAGACTTACAGTAAACAGAGTTACATCAGGTTGGTGGCCAGTAAGTAAATGAGGAAGTAAGTTCTCTTTCACTCAATTTCCTTTTATGCCACATTCAGCAATCTAGTTGAGGCAAACCAGCAGATGTGGAGGTGGTTTTGACTGTAGCAAAGCTTTTTATACTGTCTCTAACAGTATCCTTCAACAAAAATGTCCAGCTTGCAGCTAGACAAGTCCATAATGGGAGAGGTGAAAGAAGACAGAGACAATATGTTCTCAGTTGCATCCAGCAACAGGGCAAGAGGCAATGGGCACAAACTGACATAGAAAAAATACACTTAAACAATAAAACCCCCTCATATTGTTTTATCAGGGTGGTCAAGCACTGGAATAGGTTGCCCAAAGAGATTGTGGAGTCTCCATCTATGGGGATAATACCCAGCAACCTGCTCTAGTAAGACCTGTTTTAAGCAAGAGTGTTGGATGACTCCAGATGCCCCTTCCAACCTCCACTATTCTGTAAAGACTATTTGACTAAAAAGCCGGGTGTTTAGAAGTTACCAGAAGTCTAAATCTAATCACCACAGAGTACTTCCTTACCACAGTGCAGGAGAGTTCTGGAGTGTGCAGGAAATACCAATCCCCCAGCACAGGCTCCAGAGCAGAGCGGCCACCATACACAAACAAGTACTGTTCACCTATGGAAACAGACAGCCAGGGTGAGACAGAAGTCAGAATCTGGTATGCCACAAAAGCAAAAACTTCTGTTTGCATAGAAGGGAAGCTGACAAAATGGGGGCAATAGTACTTTGGATAGATGCCAAGGACATGCATTCAGTGCACTGTGCCCTGTCCTTTCACTGACTCGGAATGGACTGTGCAGATAACACTAGGGCTGGTCACTTTCTTCAGCTACAAAGCAATATCAAGGCAAAAATAAGATGAAACAATACAGTTTGACAAAGACAAAACCCAATGTTTTAATTATTATTATTAAATAATCATTTAATTATTAATATAATTTTATTTACCCATTTGGCATTTGCTTTTTTGATATAAAATTCTGATTGGAAGGCAGAACGCTAAACTATGCTACAGTGTTAATTAAGCACTGCTCCACAAATGCAAAGTGTGCTCCAGACTAGACTAACAACTGCTTAAAAATTTCCTTCTGCTGCCCTTGGAGAATTCCCTGCCAGCTGCAGGAATGGGACACCTTAGCAAAGGACAGCTTTCAGCTCCTGAATGCCACTGCTTAAGTTTTTGCCCCTTACAACCAGGATCTCTTAATAAACCAACCTTCACCTTGCTATTGCAGGACCTGACTCTAGAGCTGTTCAAAACTACCGAGTGTTTGTCAATTGCTACTAGAAAAGTAACATTTCTTCTGAAGGACTTGATAAAGAAATAGGGATCCTGCTCCTCAAAAAATATCCTTCGGAGAGAACAAACTTTATTTCTGGCATGATCAAGCATGAATAACTTCACCATAGATGATCTCAATGAATCAGTTTTCCAGAACAGATTACAGTATGTTTCAATCCTACTTGCCACCAGGGATTATGTAGACAAAATTAAAAATCACCACATTTCAAGTGTCAAAAAGAGATCTCAAAGCCTCTTAATTTCCTTCCTACTGCCAGGTTTGAGAAGAGGTCAATATGAACTTCATGAAGATCAACAAGTCAAGTGCAAGATCCTGCATACCTAAAATCCATTTCCACTCTTTCCAGGCTTTTTACCTTTGAAGGTTATTTCAGTTGTGCTGTGTCTCCAACGCAAAGCTGCTGCTTCAGCAGCAGGTTGCAGGCTTACAAGCTCCACTGCAACGTCATCTGGGCCTGAAGCATTACAGGTTTCGGGGAACTTCAGCCACAACATTCCCAAGCCTGCACTCGATGGGGATGTTCGTCCTCCTACCACCAGAGCCAGAGTGTCTGAGAGACAAGACACGGTATGGTACAACCTCTCACCTGTGGAGATACAAAACGTCACGGTTCACACAGGTGGTTTTTTTTATAATCATTTAAGTTGGAAAAGACCCTTAAAGATTATTAAGTCCAACCATTCCTCCAGCACTCTCCTGGCCAAAACTAAACCATGTCCTCAAGAGCCACTTTCACACGGCTTTTAAATCCTTCCAGGGATGTGGACTTCACCTACCCTGCGTAGCCTATGCCAGACATGGACGACCCTTTACTTAGAGACGTTTTTTTCAATAATCAACCTAAACCTCCCCTGGCACAGCTTGAAGCCATTTCCTTTTATCCTGTCCCTTGTCTCCTGGGAGAAGAGGCTGACCTCCCACCTGACTACACCCTCCTTTCAGGTAGTCATAAAGAGTGAGAAGCTTCCCCTTGAGCATCCTTTTCTTCAGGCTGAGCCCCACACACCCAGTTCCCTTGGCCACTACTACAATGAGCTTACAGAAGTGGTGGATGAGGGAAGAGAAACAGATGTCCTCTACCTGGACTTGTACAAAGCATTTCATACTGTCCCACCCAGCACCCAGTCCCCAAACTGGAGAGACATGGATTTGACAGACGGACCATTCGGTGTATTAGGAATTAGCTGGATGGTCTCACTCAAAGAGTCACAGTCACCAGCTCAATGTCCATGTGGAGACCAGTGATAAGCGCTGTTCTTCAGTCTCCACAGGTAAAAGCACCATTTAACATCTTTATTGGTGACACGGACACTGGGACCAAGGGCACCCCCAGCACATTTGTCAATGACAAGGAGCTGTGTGGTGCAGTCATGTGCTGGAGGGAAAGGGAGCAGCATCCAGAGGGACCTGGACAGGAGAGGTGGGACTGTGTCAGCCTCATGGAGTTCAGTGGGACCAAAGGCAAGGTCCTGCACCTGGGCTGGGGCAATCCCAGCACAAAAACAGACTGGTCAGAGAACGTATCAAAAGCAGCTCTGGGGAGAAGGACTTGGTGGAGTTTGTGGACAAAAAGTTCAGTACTTTTGACACAAAAAAGTTCAGTATGTTCAGCAGTACGTGCTTGCAGCGCAGAAAGTCAGCATGTCCCAGGCTGCATCAAAAGAGATTGTGTGGCCAGCAGGTCGACGGAGATGATTCTTACCCTATAATGCTGTTTTTCTGAGACCCTCACCTGGAGTTCTGCATCCAGCACAATAAAGACATGGAGCTGCTGGAAAAAATTCAGAGTCCACTAGCTTGATCACAGGACTGAAGCCCCTCTGTTCTGAAGATAGGCTGAGAGGGTCTGGGTTGCTCAGCCTGGAGAAGTGAAGCCTCCAGGCAGACCTTAGCACCCCTTCCAGTGCCTAAAGGGACTCCAAGAGAGCTGGAGAGGGACTTTGGAAAAGGGCCTGCAGTGACAGGACAAGGGGGAATAGCTTCTCACAGACAGAGGGCAGGGTTAGATGGGATATCGGGGACAAATTATTCTCTGTGAAGGTCATGAGGCTCTGGCACAGGTTGCCCAGAGAAGTGGCTACCATTTGTCTGGAAATATTCCACACCATGCTGGATGGGGCTCTGATTAACCGGGTCTAGTGGAAGGTGTCCCTGCCCATGGCAGAGGGTTGGAGCTAGATGATCTTTAAGTCCCTTCCAACCCAAACCATTCCATGATTCTATGATTCTATGACTCTAGCCCCTCAACGTCTCTCTTTCTGTTACAGGCCCAGAATTGGACATGGCACTTGAGGTGTCTCTGCAGTGCCCAGCAGAGAGGGACAATCACTGCTCCGTGCCTGTGGCCACACTAGGCTGGTACCAGCCAGGTGCCATTTGATTTCCTGTCCACCTCAGCTCATGTTCAACCAATGTCAAACAGAACCCCCAGGTCCCTTTCCAGTTTTCCAGTCACCCTGCCCCCAGCCTGGGGCGCAGCATGGGGTTGTGGTGACCAAAGGGCAGGATACAGCATCTAGCAACCAGAACCTTCAGATCTCTGGGGCTGCCAGCATCACTGTGCCATGACATCATTTCTTAACTAGACTTTCTTTCACTTTTAGCACCAAGGTATCCCCCTTGCACTTGCCATCGGTATGGGAACTCACCCCATCTTTTGTCAGGAATATTCTGTGTCACACAGACAGCTTCCCAGTAGCCTGCACGCTTGCTCAGCACATGGAAATTTCTCATGCGGCAGTGTTGTCCATGCTCCTCCCCAAAGCCTCCCGTGGTAAGAACCATATTGGGTTTTACAAGAACAGAATGGTGACCGTAACGTCTCAGACCAGGAATTCCTGAGAGCCTTGCACATACTGCTGCAGGGACACTCCCAGCCATCCCAACAGGACCAGCATGACGAGGAACTGTAAGCCAAAGAGAACCAAAGAACTTATGCAAACCAAGGACTACCTTTTAAGTAAGAGACTAAGCATGTCACCTTTTCAAGATGACCACTCATCTTTTCAAAAAGAAAAAATTGATAAGCAAGCTGACTTGTTTCTCTGCACACAGATAATCTGACATGCCCTAGAAATCAGGAGGTAATGGTTAAAACTACTACAGTGCCAACTGTAATTTCTACTCTGCTCACTCAGCACCTGCAATTCTGAAACTGCTTTCACGAGGGGGATGTAAGACTGGCCAAGTGAGTGCAGTGCCCTAAACCACTGCAGCAAGATATGAATCACTGCAGTACCTTCAAAAGGAGCACCTCTCTGATTAAGATAACATCTGGTTACATGAACAGCAAAGAACAGCAGAAAAAGGACAAATACCTAGAAGCTGATTTCAAAGTTTCTTGTCAGATTTTGATCCTACCTTCACAGAAGTGCTGAACTAACATTTTGAAGCATGGCAAGTAATCTGTTAATTGCAATGGTCCTACTATAGGAGAGTATTTCCAGTTATTTGAGTTATCTTCTCTCTAAATATTATATCCCTTAGCACAAAGCAAACTTTCAGCACAGAACTCACCTACATATTGTTTTCTTTTAATCAGTTCGGAATCTCTCTCTCTATTGTGTTTTAATCAAGGACTTTACTCTTGTGTTTTAAGAGATGATGAAGTGGAGGAAGAGTAGCTTCTATTTTTTGTATGCCATAATCGGAAAAATTGTCTGTACTGATCGTTGCTTTGTACAAGACCCTGCTTTATCATTTGATGAAGTAAGAAATTTCATCTCTTTGGGCTTAAATGTCTTTTTACAGACTGATCTTTTAAAGACAGAGGAGTTTTTTCATGTTACAAAATATACTTACCATGATCTCTTTGGAAGATTTAGTATTTGCAGTCTCTTGAACTGGGACCCAAGTCTATCTGAGAGGATAACTGGGGGCATTTATTGATATTAGAGACATATCTTTTGCATTCCCAGTAAAAGATATCTAATCATGGAAAATTTAATAGATTTTGAAGGCTTTTGCTGTATTTTTTTAATAGAACAGAGACAGCAGCAGGAAGACCCTAATCCTGTCTCTAATGAATCAAATGTCTTCAATGTAATAAAGTCCGTTAAGCAAATATTAGATTTTTTTTCTTAACTTAAGGATAGATACTACGCCTTTAGGAGCCTTCAAGGATTTAACTTAAAGACAAGTGACAATCATGAAGTACATTAAATCACACATTCATTTAGCTTCAATTTCACAACATCTTCAAATTTAATTGAGACACAACACATGGATTCAGTGGCCTTGCTTGCCTCAGGAATGCCATCCTGCCCTATCCTTTTTCAGTTGCTTTTCTTGCTCCCTAGAACACAGATATCAACTTTTTCTTGAAGCTACAACTACTTGTGGTTCTATACTGTGAACATTAGTGATATAAAACAGTGGAAAAATAACCTTCTGCTTTCTACCCTGAAAAAGGAAGCAAGCAGTCAAAACCAGGAATTTCTTGGACTGCTACTGCCACCAAATCCTTTTTATCTTGGAAACACAATCTTGGTCTTGGCTTTTCCCCAGCTGTACCACTTTTCTCCCATCTAAAATAAGTGACATACAGATTTAAAAGCATTTCAGAAACAGAAATACAACAGGTACAATTGCACCCACAAGGGATAACAAAGCAAAGCACAGCTTCATGCCGGGCTCCTGAGTGGTCTGCTGGACAGGGCAGTAAAGAAAACAGAACAACTTTTTGGGAGCTGAAAGGAGAGAATGGTTCAGAGAGTCGTATGTAGAGGCAACCAGGAATAAATTTGAAAGGGAGATCCCAAAAACAGGAGGAGGAGCACGGTAGGCTGGCATTGCAGCCATGCACTGGAAGGGCTCATGCATGAACAAATTACAAGCTCTCAGACTGAGAGGTTTATTGAAAGAACAGAAGTGATTAGAACCAGCAGCATTAGGCCACAGCCCTGCCCTTGGTTTAGACAGCAGCACTATTGTGGAGGAGTGTGGAGGAGCATCCTATCTGCCCCTTCCAGCATTCCAATGTCTCCTAAAACCTTCCAGAGATGCTTACATGAGATAAAAGAATACTGTGAACACTACTTGGTGTCTACCTGTCACGCTGGGTAACAATGGAGTCCAGGAAGGTTCCATCCCCTTCGATGCAGCCAACACAAAGTAATGAGAACATTTCAGATGCCATTCCTGTAGAAAGCCCAAAGTAAAAAACAAATAAATAAACAAACAAACCAAGAGAGGAAGAACCAAACAAAAAACAATCCCCTTCAAAATCTTAGAGCAAACAGTAGTAAGGACCTCAGAACAGCAAGAGTGACCAAATCAAATACCAACCCAGCCTAGAATTGTTTCATCAATGGTTAAAATCAGAGGGGTAAAGCTGAATCAGAGAAAGAACTCCTGGGTAAACGCCTCTCTCACTCCAACTTTTAAAAACTTACAGCCCAGAGATCTTCTAAGAGAGAAGCTGTGTCTTTGTACTGAACAATACCTGAATGATTTTTCATCCATGAAATTACCCAGTTGCTCTTTGAACTCGCATAAACTCTTAACGTGGCCAACATGCATCCCATAGCTTAACTGTATGTTGACTGGGAAAGTTTGTTTTTTTGGAAAAGAGAAACTTTATGTTTCTCAGTTCTTATCATAAAAAGGAGTGAGGTCTTTACACTAGAGAGATTAAGGTTTCCTAAAGTTCATGGAACATAAGTGATCCCAAAGAAATCACAAATGTTAAAAGGTGCAAGATGGTCTGTGCTGGACAATAACACATACTTTTCAGTCTGGCCTTGGAAACATTCTGAGGCAGAAGCATAAGCAAAAGGAATGTACAGGAAGCCAGTGGCAATGAGAGTTCACTCTGGCGTTTATAAGACATTAGGGCATCAAGTGTGTTCATTCCCACGTGGTGGGATATATTCAGCCAACTACGTGACTAGCAAGCATAACCATGAATTTAAAAGGCACAAGAACTCATGTTATCAGCTTTATTGCCCCAACCCATATTAGAAGTAAAAAGCATCTTTTGAAAAGTGACATCCAGAAATTAACATAAATGGTGAAAATGGAAGAATCCACTATTAGTCCCTAAGTAAATTATTCTAAAAATAGTCTGCCTCTACACTGGGTGTCTATTTTATATTTCTTACCTAATTTGACTAAGCTTGTTTACAATAACACCTGGCTCTTACTTAATCTTTCTCCCAAAGGTTAATTGTAGAGTTCTCTGTTATCACATCGTTCACCCCTGTGCACATTTCCAGCTTGGACTCGTGCACATTCCTTCCTCTGTAAGGAAAGCAATACCAAGTCTTTACCTTCCCACTTTATAAGCAATGGCCTCGACCTACGATTCTGGCAGACATTCCTAAACCACTTAGCAAATCTGCCACCACTTTCAGTCACCGCTTTTACATTCATATAGCCGAGCAGGTCCTACCATGGTGGCAAAATAAATTCAAGCACATTCAATTGTCTTCATACTACAGTCATTAGATTTTTCAAATTATAAACAGAGAACTATAAAATCAAAAGGGAAACTTCTAGTAACTATTCCACAGCATATTTACCTCAATGTTACTCGCTATCTTGCACTTATCTCCACTTCTAGACTTCATATAGTCAGAAACTTTGCCAGCAGTTAACAAAAATGACAAAGAACAGTCATAGCTGAATTTCAATCATTAATACACAAATGGGCTGTACAAAGTCAGACCAAAAAATATCCAAAATTAGAAACCTGTATCCAACAATGACATAATAGTCTGTCAAAATGGAAGAGAGCAGGACAAGTGCATCTACTTTCCCCAGGAATGCTCTCAAACGGCTACAGTCAAGAACAGCACATCAAGTGTATATTTATGTATCCAGTCATCCTTAATGGATTTCTCTTTCATTAAAGCAATCGTCCCTTGAATACATGCCAACTTTTAGCATGTACAACTTTTTTGACACTACCAGGTAATTTGCTATGGCAAGCCTGTCTCCTTGAGAGACTGCTCGCAAGAAGGAACTAACATGCGGCTTTTCTAAAATCAAGGAGAGCCTTCTTCTCATGCTGCTTCCCCAGGAGCTCCTCATGGCCTCTCTGTTAACTAAGCTAATCCAGGGTCCCTTCTGCCTCCATGAACATCTGTGCCTCAGCAGCGCTGTACAGAATTGCAACCATAAGAAATTGCAAATACCTTATGGTATCAAAGCCAGGTTCCCGATCTTCAGAATAAAGGAGGGTTACCTCGTACTCATCAAAAGGCTCCAGAGTCTGCACTCTTTGCTGCTCATCTTCTGGAATACAACAGGTGAAAAACTCATTCATATCCATGACACTGCACTCAGTCCAGCCCTAAAAGACAAATCCCTCAAAGTTATCACCTCTGGAAGGACAGAAATTCACTTCGTTGTTAATTTCATTGTTGTTATTGTTTTGTTTGTCTTGTTAGATATACTAGTAAAGAACTGTTACTCCTATCTCCATATCTTTGCCTGAGAGCCCCTTAATTTCAAAATTATACTAATTCAGAGGGAGGGATTTACTTTCTCTATTTCAAGGGAAGGCCCTGCTTTCCCTAGCACACACCTGTATTTTCAAACCGGGACACTCATTTCCCACAGGAAAACAAAGACCCTAAATTAAACACTGGCATGAGCCACTAAGACTGTCTAGCTAAAGCAAGAGCATCCAAATAACTGGTGAAAACAGATTTCTCATCTGTAAAGTTCTTAAGAACTTAATTTATTACTTCAAAAGTCTCAGAGGAACCCATTAATCCCATATGAGACAGTAGGCTGCAACCCAGCTGGAAGCACCTTCTAATGATGAGTCATACTACCAGAGAAAGCAGTACCTCAGCCCCAGCCCTGTTTGCTTCAACCAATAACTGACCAAGCACTTCATGTTCCAATCTTCCCCAGATAAATCATGCTTCATGCATGGCCTAGAGCTGCAGGTGCTCACCTTCCCCAGAAAGCGCCTCTGCTGAGCCTCACAGTCAGGGTACTGTGCCAGTGAGTGCAGGGCAGTGTTCAGCTGCCTGAAATGCTGCTGCATGACATGTCCAAAGGGGTCCTCTGGGTGCACCTGCTCATACACCAGGAAGCATGCCTGAGGAAAATGCTCTGCTGCCCACTGAATCAAGGCATCTGACCTGTTGGGAGATGGTCCGTTAGAAATGAAACTGAGGGCCCACTCTCATATGACAGATGCAGTGTACCTTCCTGCAACATCATAAAGCTGCTATTAAGGCATCCTGACAAGTGGCAATACACTGACAGTGCTGTGCTGAACATCTCGCCATCTACACAGACAATTCAGGGAATGAGAAAAACAAAAACCTCAAAACTGCTCATTTGAGATTTTTCTTTTTTTTCCTTCCTTTTAGGACATTACGTGGACATCAATTACACCATCAGAATTACAATGCAGGGAGATATTTGGGACAAGTACAGAATTCCCGAGGCTTTCGTTTCAAGACAACGGGTCTCTGAACCCAAGGGGATGTACTCAGAAAGAAGTTTGCTGTTTTCCCTTTTCTACTGGGTAAGAGAGGGGTACCCGGCTGACCTGGTGTTCTCCATGTAGGTGAGCACCACCTCTGCAATGAAGAGGGTGGGGATTTCATTGTTCAGTCCTGCTTCCTCCAGGGCTCTTTGCAGCTCAGACAGCTCTGATAAATCCACTCCCAGTAATTTATAATTCTCTCCAGATACGGTAATGGCTCCTGGGAGACAAAAATGATACAACCTCACTATGGTGCTGCTGCAATATTGAGACCAAAAGAGATAAACACGAAGATCAAACCCATGGGCAATCACTCACAAGGCTATGTCCATCAACTCTATTTCTCTGGAACACGTACAAAAAAATCCTCATCACTACATGACCCATGAACGGATAGTGCCATGTGATCCATCAACTGCAGGTCTAGAACTCCCTCAGTCCTAATGCAAATTTCACCTATAGATTTCCCATAGAATCATTACACTTACTATAACAACAAAACTTTATTGTATTTATGAGAATTTTTTAGGACAATTGTAATTCAAAATCAAACCTGAAAGTCTCTCATTTATACACCTTTCACTTTAGGCTATGAAAGCACCATTTCTTTGATAGAATTTCAATTATTTCCCTCACAATCAGAAAACCATCCTAAGGTTTCCTAGGCTTAATTGATTTGTTTGTTAAACAGATTTAATTTCTGTCAAATGGCACTGAGTCCTGAAACTGTACATGCTAGCTCTTGGCAAACACCAGGACCTGACTCACAGACCACCATCCTCAGAAATAAGTTTCCAGTTTATGATCTGCAAGCATTATCATATCTCTGCACCCCATCAGAATATGTTAAATTAAGGCCTGTTGACCTTTTCAGGCAAAACCACAACATTAACAAAGCAAACTGTAAAGAACCTTTGGAAATCACCTACTCTGTCTCTGCAATCCAACAACAGTATCTATCCTGAGGACAGTCAACCTACACTGTTCTCAAAAGGCATACACTTCTGGATGCAAAATGGCCTTTTTCAGAAGTCCATCAGAGTGTTCTGCTCTAATTTCTTCTAACTTGTGCATCCATCCTTTGCTGACCTCTGGACACAGATAATAGGGTATTTCCAGCTAAGTAATTTCCAGTTTTCTTTAAGTACCTGAAGATTCTTGGTATGGACAGAGTTCCTTGCAACAGGACTCTCCCAATATTAAAAATGTGAATGGATTCAGGAAAAAAATTAACAAACTCATGAAAGAGCTACTCACCAAGACCTGGGAGTTAGAAACTCACACTCTATAGCTGTCTTCCATCTGTATTTAAATTGATTAACACCATCTAAATGCAGCAACTTACATATGTCCATACTGCATTTTATTACATGTTTTTCAGACCATTCATATACTTTGTCAAACTCCTACTCTCATTCATCTTATTGCAAGCCCCCATGTTTCCTGCAGGTTGATTTTCTATAGCGTATCATCTAGAGCATTACTGGAGGAAAACAGATGCAGGAGAGACCTCTAGTGATCTACATACTTTACATTCCTCCTTTTGTCCCTTAGCACTTAGCTGGCCCAATATTCTGCAGTAGTTTCACATGGCTCATTTTCTCCTGCCTTGGAGGGCAAAAAAAACCAGTCAGGAGACATAGCAACTAATGTTTTATTACAGTCAAGGCACTTAAGAGTCAAATCTTCTCTCTTACCCATTAAATCCATCAATCATTGTATCATTTAGGGCAAAAGGGACATTTAAAAGTCATCTTCTCCAAATACTTCCTCATGGCAATTATCTGTGTCATATTTCCCAAAGCTTTGTCCAGTCAAGCTCTATCTCCAAGGCTGCAGATCCCATTACCTTTCTGGCCAATCTGTTCCCATTTTTACTTCTCACATGGTGCAATCTCCCCCCAACATTTTCATTATACATCAATGGAATTTCCCTTTTTTTGCAACTTTCAACCTTTGTCCCTTGGCTATTTGCTTTATGCCTCCAAGAAAAGTGTGGCTCTGTCTTTTCTAACCTCTCACAATAGGTAAGCTGAAGAGTGGTGTAAGACCCACCTCCCTCCCAAACTCCTCCCCATGGCTGAACAAATCCAGTTCTCTCTGCCTCCCCTCCTACATCACCTGCTCCATCACTTCGTCATCCCCATCACCTCCCACTGGACACGCTACATTTTGCCACTGTTTTTGGATCAATATGTTCCAAGCTAGACACACATTTTCATAAATTGCAACAGAAAAAAAACTGACCTTGCTTTGATATTATCAGCTCCTGACAAATCCATCCTGGCTTCTTGTTATCTCCCAATGCTTACAAATGTTTTGTTTCAACCTTTTTCATAAAATGAACATTCTTTTAATTTAAAATTTCATAGTTCCCCTACTATAATCTCTCACTTTCTTGAAGCCTGAAGCTATGCTTACTTCTTCTAAACATTTTGTACAAAAAAGTCTTTCATGAATGCCATACCTAATTCTTCCCCTCCAGTGTCTCCCACCAGTGCTGACAATTCCTTCATTCCTTTGATCAGAGTAGCTTTTTGGCATGCCACATTTGGGAAATCTACCTCATATACCACAGTGTGATGCAGAAGGCCCATATCCTTCAAACGGAAGTATAAAGAATCAAAGCCAGCACCTAAAGACAGGATCTGCAGAGAAAAGTATCAGAAAAAGTTATACTCAACTCCAGCAGCATTTGAGCATCTAGGTGTGAAAAACATTCAATATCATCTGTAGAGTGACAAAATCAGACAACCTACTGCAAGAGGCAGAAGAATTTTGTGTGGATATTGCCCCCTCCCAGATACTTCTGCCAAAGTGACACACGGACAGCCACAGTACTGCCAGTCAGATTTCTGTGCCCTGCTGGGAATGGATCCCAACAGATGCAATAATGAGTTACTGCCCACATGCCATAAAGACTTTACACACATTTAGTGAGAGACACCAGGAGCCCCAGGGAAAATATACCTGTGTCCTGTACAGGCTTTGTGTCTTCAGCAGGAAGTCCTGAACACAGTGATCTACAGCACGGGCACGGATGTAATAACCCCTGTAGGAGCAAATTCAGTTGTGATCACTGTCCAGGAAATCAATTTCTCCAGCACTGGCAACTTCAATTTAAAAAAAAAATAAAGATTTTTTTCACTAAGCTTCTACCCAATAATTCCCTGTTTACAGACTTGCACTGGGAGATGATTTTGTCATCTCTAGAGCTTGCTAATAAATACAGATCTCCTGCAATCAGTGTGCGTATTAACCATCAAGACAATGAATAAAACACAGAGAAAACATGCAGCTATCCCAGCTGGACCTGTCATGTTTTGCATAAGTAAATATCTGCTGAATGAAAATGTATGAATCCAGACAGTGAGGATGCTCCCTGGCAATGCAGATGTCTGATACCCGACTTCCTGCCCCAAACCATATGCCATAACAACAAAATGAATAAATGTGTCCTTATGCAGTGAGAAGGGAACAAAAAAGGGAGGAAAAGCAAAGTCGGGAGAGGAATTCTGTTCTCTGTTTGTTTAATACATGGAACTAAGTCAGACTAACTCATGGAAAGCATTTACCATTTCCCTAGTCTGGCATGGACTGATGCCTCTTGTTTCTTGGCACTCTCTTTCAGTTAGTTTCATCCTATACCTACCTGGCTATATCCCAGCTCTTATGACCCCTTTAACAAGCAGGTTACCATCTTCACGCACCACAGGGACCACATAGTCTAAGATATCCCAAAATTGTTCATAAATGCAATACAGAACCCTTCCTGTGAATTCAGCTTGGTATGCCAATGTTGTGTGACAAGTCAGCGCAGGCTTCCTAATGAGCCACACCCATATTCTTAGGCCTGCAAGCTTCTGCTTGAACACCACTATTTGATTTTCCCCAGAACTAAACTCCTTTGGCAATTCACAGTCATTTGGATTGCACTAAACTACTCACCTCGAATTATGTAATTTCCATGTCATCAGCCTAGAGCCCTCTGCAAGCAAACATTAAAATATTCTTGTGTCTTACAAAGCTCTGGAGAAGTCCTCCTGGTCAGACACCACCGACTCAAAAGATATTGCTTCCCAGAGCCACCAAATAAATACCGTACAAAAACTGTATCATTCTGGAGAATTAATGAGAAAACTACTGGTGTTATTACATTATTAGTATGTTTTCAAATATTATGAAGTTTTCAGCAACATTCAACACCGGAGTTAGGAACCAGTCTGGTGGCACATTTCACTCAGGACGATGCATTCAGTTTTAGTCCAGAAGCCATGTAACATTATACTAACAGTCTAACAAGGTTACACTACTGCGAGACAGTGCACTGCACGTTGCCACTCTGCCATTCTGTGCACTTTGCTTAAATTCTGTTTGAGAAGCTGTGCCTTGTCCAACTGACAGCTCCAAGCATGGGGCTTAGTGATGGAAGGGACCTTAAGCTGCTCTTGCTCTACCCTTCTGCCATGGGCAGGGACACCTTCCACCAGACCAAGTCGCTCCAAATCCCATCCAGCCTGGCCGTGGACACTTCCAGAGTTGGAGCCACAACTTCTCTGGTCAACCCGAGCGCCACGGCCTCGCCACCCTCACGGGACGATCTTCCTAATACGCAACCTAAACCTACTCTCTTTCAGCCTAAAGCCATTCCTCCCCCTGTCCTGTCACTCCTGGCCCCACTGCAGTGCGAGAGACCGAGATCCCCTCCACGCCCCGCGGGCACCGGGGCTCAGCAGCCGGAGCAGCCAAAGGCCCTGCGAAGCACTCGCTCCTCACCGGTGGATAAGCGGCGCTCGCCGCCGCCGCCGCCCCGCCAGAAGCCGCAGGAACCGGTCCTGGAAATAGCCCCGTGCAGCCGCCGAGCACTTGCTGAGGACGCTGCTGCCGCCGGTGTCCTGGACCTGCCGGGACAATGACACGGCGCTGCTGCTCCGACCAACACCGCGTCCCGAGATGGGACGGGCCCCCCGGGGAGGGCTCCGAGGGGAGGAGACGACAGTGCTCGCCACCGCCGAATCCCTCTCCGTCCCAGCCTCCGCTTCCCCTCGCTCTCCAGGCGGACCGAGGCTCCCCGGGCCGTTCCCCGCGGCAGCGGACCCCCGGTGTCCCTCACGGCCCGGGGTGACTCATAGCCCGTGGGTCACCCATGGCCCGGTGTCCTTCACGGCCCGCGGGTCGCTCATGGCCCGGGGGTCGCTCGCGGCTCGGGAGTCGCTCGCGGCTCGGGAGTCACTCACGGCCCGGGGGTCGCTCGCGGTCCGAGGGTCCCTCACGGCGCCGGGACGCCCACGGCCCATCCCGCACACGCCGCGCCGACCGGAAGCGGGAGCGCAGCGCCGGACGCGAAGAGGGCGGAGCGCGCGCCCCCTCGCGGGCCCGCCCCGGCACTGCCGGTGCCTCCCGCCGCGGCGGGGGCGTCGGACGCCGCCGCTCGTCGGGAGCGCGACGGAACGCGGCGGGCACCGGGCACCGCGCATCGTGCACCGGGCATCACGCACCGGGCACCGGGCATCACGCACCGGGCACCGGGCATCGTGCACCGCTCACCGCGCATCGTGCACCGGGCATCACGCACCGGGCACCGCGCATCGTGCACCGCGCATCGTGCACCGGGCATCACGCACCGGGCACCGGGCACTGGGCATCGCGCACCGCTCACCGGGCACCGCGCACCGGGCACCGGGCGGCCCCGGCGCAGTGGGCGGGCTGCAGCGGCGCAGGGCTCCGTGCCGGGCTCGGTGCAGCGGCGCACGGTTCTGTGCAGGACGAGCCGTGGCAGTCGGCCCAGGCGCTGTCCCCTGTGCTGCGTTCAGAGTGGCGGTGGCACTAATGACTGCTCGCTGCATGGCGGTGCTGGGGACCCAGCTGGGCTGCCCAGGCTGGCTGTGCTGAGGACAAATGGGCAGGGCCAGAGAAGTGTCTGTGGCAGCCGTGGTGTATGTTTCATGTTATGACTCTCTAGGATTTTTACAGGGAGTTATAGACGAGCCGTGGTAGCCTGAGATACGTGAGATGCCATGGGTGTTGCACATGCGGTTCTATTCAGTGTCTCTACACGTCTTGCAATCCACAAGTTAGTATATTTTGCTTTAAATAAGTTACAATCTCAAAACATTACTTTAAAAGAGTGGTCAGTATATATATTTATTACTGTGACCATAAAGCTCAGTTGTCAGCCCAGTGCTAGATTTAATCAACAGCCACATGAAAGAGTTTCTCTGGCGTGTATTTTATTAGTGTTGCCTTCCAGCTGATTCCCGGCAGAGTCTGAGGTAGCAGCACAGGTGCCACAGTTACAGCACGGGATGCAGAACCTTACCTCCTGTATTTCTATTTGTATTCTAGATGTGTGTTCAGTTCCTGCAGGCATGAAGGCCTCCCTTTCTTTTGAGTTCTCTTTTCCTAACTGTACATAATTTTGTTGGTCTTGTCATAGCTCTGGGAATTATATTTTGCTTTCGTTACAGGTTAAAAATTGTAGGGAATGCTAGCCTGTCCTGCTGGCCCTTCAGAAGCTGTAGGATTTCCAATTATACTGACAGCCTGAAAATTTTGGTAGAATAAAATTCATGGCAGCAAGTTGGGGAATGGCCACTGAGGTCAGTGCCTCCAGCCATCCCAGGAAGTCCTTTCAGTCCTATGTTTCTATAGCCATAACAATCTTCTGTGCAATCTCTGACCTGACACTGAAATATGAACTGGGCATCTTGGGTTTAACACAGACCCAAATTATTTTGCGGGGATGGGGACAGAACAGGCTGGGAGATTGCTTTCCTGTCCTTAATGCAAGATACCACATTTGCACTCCAGGAAGTAAGTGTGGGTCAGATTTCTGTGGTAAAGGATGAGAAGGCAGTAAGCAGCCCTTCTTGGGTCTGATCCTTAGCTGTCACAGATATAAAATCCTGTAATCACTCACGACTTTAACAGGCTCTCATTTGAAAGCAGATGAGATTTTTG
Source organism: Luscinia megarhynchos (assembly GCA_034336665.1). Classification (NCBI taxonomy): domain Eukaryota; kingdom Metazoa; phylum Chordata; class Aves; order Passeriformes; family Muscicapidae; genus Luscinia; species Luscinia megarhynchos. Next base: position 76,793 of record JAPFBE010000003.1, read on the forward strand.
TTTCTATGTGCTTCATAGTTTGGAAGGGTGTTTTGGAGCCTGATTGCTGCCATAGTTAGAAATCTCCTCCAGATTTCTTATTGTATGTCCCACTCCTCTCCCCTAAGGATTCCCCCAGGGCTCTGCATGACATTCAAATCATGTGAGGAATGCACTGCTCACCCCAAATAACAGAAAACACGTAGCAGAGCAGCACGGGGGCCCCATGCTGCTCCCACCCGCACTGGGTTGAGAGGGGGAGGTACATAATGAAAAGCACTTGCTGCAGCAGCTATCTATAGTGCGCTGTGTTTGGGAGGGGCCCCTGCCTGCCTGACCTCAGAGCTGACGTTGAGAGCCCCAAAGAGGAGCAGGGAGTGCTCCGGAGAGTCACAGGCAGGCTGCCCAGCCTGGGAGGGACGCACGGCGCCGCTGGAGAGGGAGAATGGCCGGTGCTGTCCCCACAGATGGGTACTCTGTACCCACAGGATGAAGATGCTTCAATTCCAGGTGAACCAAGGAAGTTTGAGTCTCTCTGCGGGCTGACTCACCACCACGAGATCTGTGCTTCTGATCCTCCATAAGCATTTTCCCCTGCGTGTTCTGCTTTCTTAACCACTTGGGTGCAAGCTGAAGACGATCAGTTGGTTATCAGCATGGTGTCTTGTCTGTATCAGCTTGCACCTGTGAAACACTTGCAGATCTGTATTTTGATAAGCACGAGGCTGTGTCTTTCTACCTAGAATACTCGGTTGTAGCATTAGGGATATTGTCCTGTTGCTCCCGTTTGTTGCAAGAGTAGAGGGCTGGATTCATCTGCAAGTCTAGGTAAGAATTTGATCTGGAAGAACACACGGTTTGAGTCTCAGATCTCAATAATTTTATTGTAATGTAATATCCCAGAGAGGCCTCGGTGATAGGGCGAGACCTTGTCTGGCTGAGATAAACAACACAACTTGTGCGTGACGCACATGGTAGCCATGAGTGTACAACATAAATACTGTACAAAACACATCTGTATCATCAAAAAGGCTGCTTAATAAAATAAGGTACAGTCACAGAATCACAGAATAGTTTAGGTTGGAGAAGACTTTTAAGAATCATCTAGTCCACCCCTTTGCCAAGGGCAAGGACATCTTTCACTACAGCCATTTGCCCAAAACCCCATCCACCTGCCTTGGTCACTGAATGCAGTCACAGGAACTTGGTCACAGGAGACTTGCTTCCTGGTCATTGTTAAGAAAGTAAACATCTCCAAAAAAACCCATCACTGTCAAGGAAAATACTGTGATTTTCTCATTCTTTGATGTTCTTTGGAACCCTGTCTCCATCAAAAAGGGTGACTGAAAGGAATTTTAGAAGATATCCTTAGATATAATGGCAGTGATGTCAGAAGTGGAAAGAAGAAACAATCATCATGTGTCTTGTCACAGAAGTTAGGAAGTGCAGGAAACAGTTGTGAGGACTTTCAAGAGTGGTTTGTTTTATTGCTTTGTGAATACTGCAATAGAGAAGGAGGAAGTGAGATATGGATGTGCTAAAATACTAGCCTGGTGGGATAGGTTTTGCACTGGTAGTATAACGACATAGATTTGTGAATCAACAGTTGAGCAGATGTGGCGAGCAAGAATGTTGAAGATGAGGGTTTTGTTTTTCTGTTTTTGTTTTGCAGAGAACTTGGACCAGAGGATGTGGGGGAAGTACCAGTGTGCTGATATTTATAGCATGAAAATGACATGTCTTGTGAAATTGTTTGGTACTACAGTATCAGTCCTGGACAGAATAGTGGAAGGGTTGGCCACATACTGTCAGAGGGAATGATGACTGCCATTGACTATACAGCCAATGTACATTTCCAAGAAATGTAATTTATGTCTGTTTGGAATACCACCAGTGGAGGCACGTTGCTATCCCTGGATATTTTGCTTCCCTGTTTTATTCTTAAGCAATATTGTGGTCTTTTAAAATCTATGTGTTCGTAATTCAGAACTTCTTAAAGCTGTGTTAGCCATTTCATGTTGAAGGACAAGAGCTTGATTTTAGGCACTGCTGGAATCAGCAATTTTGGAAAAATTTCTAGAGCTTTGAAAATTATGTCTTCTTGCAGGAGGACACTCATAAGCTCCACATCAAAGGATGCCGACCTCCACCTGCCTTCCTTTGGCTCAGTGGGAGCACTCTTCATCTTCTCCCCTACCACAGAGTTCCTGTGCTACCTGCTGCTTTCCCTACTTTAAGGAATTAGCAAATGTATCTGTTGCATTTACATTCAGTGATTCCCTGCATTTTGTGAATAAACATGGATTGTACTCACGGCATGGTTCTCCTGATAAATGTCACTGCATGTGCTGCTGTGTTGCAGATATGTCTGTGCTGTTCAGAGACCATGAAACACTGGCTCAATTTACTTTTGCTCTCTAAACAGGCCGAACTGCAGTTTGAGTTATTGGACGGTGTGGATTTTTTCCAAAGAGTTATTGAGCAAGACAGGAGCCTTTAACTTCCACTGAGAGAAGCTGAAGTTCCAAAAGTTACCTTTATGCCTGTGTTTAGGGACCTGGTGTTTGGGTGCTGTTCATGCAGCTGCTTTAATCAGCAGACCCAAGCCTCTCAGAGCTCCGTTTGTATTTAAGAGATAAAGACTCTGCCTTGTTCTTCTCTCCAAATGCACAAGTTACGCACTCATTATTTCACAGTTTCTTTGGTGACTTGAAAGCTTTCAAAAATATGGTTCTTACATTGTTTTCTCCTCACCTCTGTCTCAATTCCCTGTCTGTAAAATGGGGTTCTTCATGAAGAGCTGATTAAACACTGAGCAGTAATTAATCAACTTTTGATTTAAACTCTGTTGCTGATTTTCCAAGAGATGAATGTCAGCAGTAGGGCTGTTTCTAGAAGGGTGCCACAGAGCAGTTCCTGGGTACAGATTGGTGTCTGTGTCCTGGAAAGCAGGAATTAAAGGAATTAGTGATTGCATTAGGTGACCAACAAAGCAGAGGTTCCACTTTAATGAAAAAGCCAGACAAAAAGGTGTTTTGAAGCATATATGGAAAAGTAGAATATAACAGTTGAAAGGAACCAATAATCATCTAGTTCAACTGCAAGAAGGATGGCATTACTTACATTTATTTCATTAAAAATTATTACTGGCACAATGTCAGTGTTCTGGGATCAGCATTTCGAATCCCTCTTGGTTATGAGTTGAAAGGAGTTGTGGTTTGAGGTCTCCCCTATATTCAGAAGTTGAGGGCAGAGGGTCTCTTCAGTTGTAAAATGGTAGTAAAATTGATTAGTATGGATCTTCGACAAGACTTTCAGAAATCGAAATCCAATCTGTATTTGGTCTGTGAGCAGATTTTGTCAAGCTCCCAGCTGCATGATGCCTCTACTCTGCTGGCAGATGATATTATTCCAACCAATTTCCTGATGTTTCAAGGATCACCAGTATTATAATGTGTACCAGCAGATGTAGTGCTGCTTTCCCCAAGTTAGAATTCCCTGTCCACATGATGTTTAAACCAGAATCACATATACCAATTGTTCCCAGGAGGCTTAGATGAACAGGACTAGCAAAGGGAAAGTCCCTCTTCAACGCTCTGACTCCCAGTTCTGCAACATCATCTCTCAGTTTCATGCTGCTCTTATTTCTGCTTCCAGGATCTCCTAACCTGACACAGACTCCAGGGTGTCTCTGGTCTATAAATTTGGCCTCATAGCATCTGAGCCACAATGTCATCACTATGGGGCCCCACACATGGACAGCAAGGGAAGAAACAATATAAATTGTGCTGGCCCTTGCTTTCTTGTGGTGACATCTGTAGTTGCCAGAAACTTCCAGCCTTTGTTCTGGGCTGGAAATGGGTTTCATAATGGGGAGGAAGGCACTTTCTATTCTGAGAGGAGAAAGCAGCACCAAGGAAGGTTTTAATCTTCTGCCACCAGTGCAGAGCAGACAGTTTGCTGGCAGTTGCAGGGGCTGATAAACAGAGCAGTCCTGACCCAGTCTGTCACAGGGAGGAGGACTGCAGGAATGGAGCATGTTCTTATCCTGTGGGAAAGGGTCCTTGCTGGAGTGATGCCTAAAGATTTTTGCTTTTTATACGTTTTTCATAAATTTGTAGCTTTGTGGACTGTTAATACATAGTTATAACTTCGAGTACTTTTCCTGCCATCTCCCATACTTTAACAAAGCCTTAAGAATACATTCTTGAAATTCTGTTTAGTCTTAACTTTTATGCCTTCCCCTGCAATCATGCACTTTTCCTCTGGTACAGTTCTGCACCCTGAGGTCCTACTATAACAATTGTCTGCTTAGTATTTTTCGAATGCTTGAGGGAAGGTTCTTGTTTGTGTGCCATTTTGCTTTGTTTATCCCATCTTGCTGATGCTATTTCTCCGTCCTGTTACCCTTATCTGTTAGTAGTTCCCATTGCCTTTGCTAGATCCTTTCTTTGCCTTGTTTTTTTTTCCCAGGGTAAGTATAAATTTAAATTCTGCATTAAATTTGCAAGAATTGCTACTTCCTTCTGTCCCTCTTAATTTGATTAATATTTCCTTCTATCTTTTCTGCTTATTGAACTGTTCATGTCGCTGATTTTAATATCACCTTGCTTTTTTCTGCTGTTTCTGAAATGCACTTTGTAAGAAATGGATCTGTCTCTGGCACCTTCATGGTCTCCCTGTCAACGTCCTGAGTCCTTCAGCAGCTTCGGTGCCTTTATTTGACATTTCTCAGGTCTAAGTTGATAATTTATATTGTTTGAATTGAGTCAGGTGCCAGGGGAGTACTGCAGTGCTGTTTTTCCATTGCTGCCTTTCCCTCTTTCCCTGCTTCCATTCACTTTCTCTTCAGAGCAGTGCTCTGTTCAGATTTTTGGTCTTGCTGTCACCAGATCCACTCTGTCAGCCTTTCTTTTTTCAGTTTCTGGCTCTTTCCCTTTTTCTCATCAGCCATGGTTCACACTTCTCCACTGGCTTATTCTCTTCATGCTATTATGTCTCTAACCTTGATTAATTTTCTCCTACTCTTCCATTACAATCTAAACCCTAAAAGTCCTCAGCCTTTAAAGACTTCTAGGATCTCCTTCACCTCCTGCACTGGTTCCTCCCACTTTCACTTTACCATCTGCCTAATTTAGAATAGTTCAAAGTTTGGCTTATTCCTTGTCCTTAATTTCAGATGAATTTGACCTGTTTTAGCTCATTCCTCAAACTCTTTCCTCCTCCTGTGTTCAGTTGTTTCTTTTTAAGAGCTCTCTGCTTCCTCCCATAGGAAAGGAACAGGAAATAACTTCTTCTTTCTCATTGCCTTATTTCATTCTTCTCTTTCTTCTCCCCATCACTAATGCAGAATACTCTCTGACCTGATTCTTTTAGAAAGACCACATTAGGACGATTTATTGTTTGGAAGCAGATCTACTTATTTGAAGATACCTGGCATTACATAGATTTGATTTTAGACATGCTCCAGTTTTCACACCTTTCCTACTGTACCCTCACTTCATGGACACTGCCAGTAGAGCCCATCAGAGAGGTTTTATAGTCTTGCCTGATAAGCTTCTGGAAAGTGTTTAGATTTTGTAAGGCAGGCAAGAATAAGTGCTATAATCTGGAAATTGTATCTTGTCTGCTTTGTGGGCTTGTGACCCAGTGGCAAATTAGTGGCTGCCAAAGACTTTCATCTTGAGTAATAGATAGGGCACTGTTCTTGGTCATCAAAAAGAATATCA
>JAPFBE010000003.1:87500-90000 GCA_034336665.1 Luscinia megarhynchos
GTCATGTATGTGTGTACTATGTCTATTATATATTATTAATGTCTAATGTGTATGTCTGTGTGTGTGTGTCTAATGTGTGTAATATATAATGTCTAGTAATAATGTGTGTATCTGTGATCTATCTAATGATGTGTATTAATGTCTATGTCTAGTAGTAATGTCTATATAATGTCTATTTGATGTCTATGTGTGTCTAATAATGTAGCTAGTAGATGTCTGTGTGTGTGTCTGTGTGTGTGTGTATGTGTGTACATGTAATGTCTGTGTCTAATGATCTAATGTATCTAATGTCTAATAGTAATGTGTGTCTATATGTGTAATGTGTGTGTGTCTATGATGTGTCTAATGTGTGTGTGTGTGACATATGTGTGTGTCTATGTAATGTGTATGTGTGTCTAATGTGATAATGTCTAATGTCTGTGTGTGTGTGTGTCGATATGTGTATGTGTCTAATAGTAATGTGTGTGTGTATCTAATACTGTGGTGTGTGTGTCTATTAATATCTAATGTGTGTGTGTGTAATGTGTCTAATGTCTAATGTGTGTGTCTATGTGTGTGTGTCTATGTGTATGTGTCTGTCTATGTATGTCTATTAATGTATATCGTGTGTGTGTGTGTGTCTATAATGTATGTGTATATGTGTCTAATGTAATGTGTAATATCTAATGTAATAATGTCATGTCTAATAATGTGTGTATGTATCTATGTCTAATAATATGTAATAATGTACTAATATGTGTAATAGTATGTATATGTGTGTGTGTGTCTAATAATAGTAGTCTATGTAATAATGTCTAATAATATGTGTGTGTGTCTAATGTATCTAGTATGTGTGTGTCTAATATGTGTGTGTGTCGTAATATCTAATGTGTAATAATGTCTGTGTCTAATATAATGTGTGTATCTGTGTGTGTGTGTGTGTAATGTGTCTAATGTGTATGTAGTATTACTGTGTATGTGTGTAATATGTGTCTCTAATAGTGTGTAATGTCTAATATGTATTGTGTCTATGTGTGTGTCTATGTCTATGTGTGTGTGTGTGTCTGTCTATGTGTGTCTCTGTAATGAATGTGTGTGTGTCTGTGTGTGTGTGTCTGTCTAATGTGTGTCATGTGTGTCTGTATGTAATATGTATAATGTCTATGTGTAATGTCTATGTCTAATGTGTAGTATGTGTATTAATGTCTATATGTCTAGTAATGTGTCTAATGTGTATCTGTGTATTATGTGTCTATGTGTGTGTGTATCTAATAATGTCTATGTGTGTAATGTGTGTCTGTGTGTGTGTGTCTGTGTGTAATGTGTGTGTCATGTGTGTGTGTGTGTGTGTCTGTGTGTGTGTGTGTGTGTGTCTGTGTGTGTGTGTGTGTCTATGTGTGTGTGTGTCTCTGTGTGTGTGTGTGTGTGGTCTGATGTCTGTGTCTGTATATGTGTGTGTGTCTAATAGTAATGTGTGTGTGTGTAATGTCTATGTATGTGTGTGTCTGTGTGTGTGTGTATGTGTGTGTGTGTATGTGTATATGTGTGTGTGTCTGTGTGCTAATGTGTAATGTGTATGTATGTGTGTCTGTGTGTCTATCTGTGTTGTGTATGTGTGTATGTCTTATTATGATGTCTGTGTGTGTGTGATGTGCTAATGTGATGATGTGATATGTGTGATGTGTGTGTCTTTGATGTGTCTGTGTCTATGTGTGTGTCTGTCGTGTGTGATGTCTGTGTGTGTCTGTGTGTGATGATGGTGATGATGTGATGATGATGGTGATGTCTCTAATGATATATGTGTCTTATTGATGTGATGATGATGATGATGATCTTGATGATGATGTTTGATGATCCTGATGATGATGATGTGTGTATTGATGTATCGATGATGATGATGTCTGATGATGATGATGATGATGTCTGTGTGTGTATTGTGTCTGTGTCTATTGATGTTGATGTGTGATCTAGTCGTGTCTATTGATGATATCTGTGTGATGATATCTGATGTGTGTGATGTGATCTGTAGTGATTGATGGTAATGATACGATCATGAGTAGTAGTGATGTATGTGATGATGTGCTGTGTCTGTGTCTGATGATGATGATGATCTTGTCTGTGATTGATGATGATGATGATGTATGATGATGATATTATGTAATCTCAATGTGTGTCTGTGTGGTCTATGATGTCATGATGATGATATCTGTGTGTGATGTGTGTGTGTGTGTATGATGTCTGTGTGCATGTGTGTCGTGTCTGTGTATCTGTGTACTGATGTATGTGTCTGATGTGATGATGTCTGTGCTGTGTATGTGTCTTAGTAATCTATATGTGTGTGTCTCTAATGATATTGATGATTATTATTGATCAATGATAATGATGTCTGTGATGTATGATGTGTGTCTGTGTGTGTGTGTGTAATCTGTGTATTGATGATAATGATGTATGTGTATCTATGTATGTATTAATCGTGTGTTATTGATCTGTGTCTGTATGTGTGTGTATGATGTGATGTGTT
>JAPFBE010000003.1:95000-232500 GCA_034336665.1 Luscinia megarhynchos
CTCAGGGAGAGGACTTTACATTCAGGGCTTCAAGAGCAGCCCCTATGGCACAGAAATATGCTTGTTGTGAGAACAGGAGCTCTGTGTCCATCCAGACAAGCAGAGAATGCAGAAGAACTCTTCCACCGGGAGGTTCAAAGCTCTCTAGTTGGGTTAGATCCAGAAGCAGCTCACAGGAGCATTTCCTCTTGTCCTGGCTGTGAATAGAGAGCTGCATGGCTGAGGTACCAGCTCCATTTGTAGGTGAAATGATCCTGCAGCTCCTTCTCTATCCATGGATTTAATGGATTTTCTTTCATGGATTTCAAAAGAATTCTAAATGGAAGAGGCAAACTTGGGATCTCACATGAAAAAGACTTTCTCCTGTCTTAGGGAGAGCTGTCCCCTCATTTTCCCTCCAGCCCCAGTCACGTATGTTCCTAGCAGGTGCCTTATTTTATTTTTAACCTCCATTCTGCATGGAGGAAGCTTTTGCTTGCTGCAAACATCCGGGAATCGGAGCCTGAGCACATCCTAGAAGGATTTCCTGTTTGGGACTTGGAGCCAGGCTTCAGCCTGCACCAGCAGAAGCATTCGAGCAGCCAGCTGAGTCCTGCCATGCTGTGGGCCAGAGGACTCCCTCTGCCTCAGGAGCAAGCTGCCATCCAGCAGGAAGGTGCCAAACTGCCCAGTCACTCCCCAGCTGCTGGGGATGAGGCTAGGGGCACACAGGTCCAGTCTGGGCAGGGATGTGCCTGACTCTGGCTGCAGGGTGGGTGTGGTGTGGCAGAGCAGCATCGTGAGAGGGGGTGCCACAGCATCCCACCCTGTTTGCCTGCAGCTCCTGGAGTGTGTTTTCTGTGCTCAGCCCAGCGGAGCTTGGGCTCAATTTGCTATGCTTTATCACCTCCTACATTATTTCAATTTTGGGAGCTCACCAAAGCACTGATTGAATATGACTACCAGTAGTGGTCTGCCCTGAGTAGGTGAATCCTGTGCTGCTGCTCTTGCTTCTGTGTCACAGCTGCTCTCCCAAAGCACCGCTCAGCTCAACCTCTTCCTGCATATGCACATCAGAAGGACTGTGGAAGGCCTCTCTGGATGTCCAAGCACACATTATGGGTCTGCTCTCCCCTCTCTTGCAAAGTTGCTCCCACAATGTCTAGTAAACTAGAATTTACTAGAAGACCAAAAGGAATCCATTAATTTCTATCTTTGAGTAGAGGGAGCGCTTGAGAACCAATAGCAAGTCTGAGAGAAGGGTTCTTTGATGATCTGGGGTAATGCCACGGGGTTGAGGACCAACAAAATCATTGGTACTGAAGGAAGGACTGAAGGGACTGACCTAGGAAAATGCAGATTGCTTGCAGTAGTATAAAGAATTCAAAGCACATTTTGAAGGGAAATGTTAATTTGAAAACATGGCAGTAATGTGATAGACCCTGTGCTCTTCAACATCTTCATAAATTACTTGGATGCAGGAATGGAAGAGATACTAAGCAAGTTTGTTGTTGATGTAAAACCAGGAGGAGCTGTTGACTGACTCCTTTGAAGGCAGGGAGGCCTTGCAGAGACACCTGGACAAATTAGAGGATAGGAAAATCACCAACAAGATGAAGTTCAACAAGGGAAAGTGCCAGGTTCTGCGCCTGGGATGGGGCATCCCCCATGTACATACAGACTGGGAAGTGAGATGCTGGAAAGCAGAGCCCTGGAAGGAGACCTGGTCAGCAGAAAGCTGAATAGCCAGCAGGGCCTGGCAGCCTCGAGGGCCAGCCCTGTCCTGGGGGCATTAGGCACAGCATGGCCAGGGAGGGGATTGTCCCACCCTGCTCTGCACTGGGGTGGCCTCACCTTGAATACTGTGTGCAGCTTTGGTCACTGCAATGTAAGAAAGATGATAAACTATTAGACAACCTCCTGCCATGTGAGGAGCAGCTGAGGGCACTCGGTCTGTTCAGCTGGAGAAGAGACCTCAAAGCTGTGCACCTCATGAGGGGAGGAGCAGGGGCAGACACCGATCTCTGGGGTGCCCAGTGACAGCACCCGAGGTGGTGTCAGGGCAGATTCAGGTGGGATATTAGGAAAAGGTCCTTGAGCTGGAGGGTGGTCATAGCACCAAGCCTAACAAGGCTTCAAGGAGCATTTGGATAATACTCTCAGGCACATGGTGTGACTCTTGGGGATGGTGCTCTGCAAGCCCAGCAGTTGGTCTTGATGATCCTTGTGGATGCTTTCCAACTCAGCATATTCTGTGATTCTGTGATTTTGCCAAATTATGCCAGAATAGCACATTACACACCTTGACAAGTGGCTTTTTTGGAGCTACGATCAACTTTTCGGTTCAACTGTGGTGCTACAGTAACGCGTGAGAAATTATTTACTCAACTGATGAAGACAGATATTAATATAAAAACTCTAAAATGTGGAAAATTGGCAAAAAAAAGCAACCCAAACAAACAGTAAATTATGAGTTTTATGCTTGAGGAAATGCACAGTCTTTTCAAGGTCAGTTTTGGAGCTCATTTATTTCAACTTTTTTCAGTAAAGATCTCAGAAAAAAAAAGTACATGGATAAGGTAGCTCAGTGACACAAAGTCAAGAGGCATTGTGAGTATAGAGGGTGACTGGAACATCATAAAATCAGAAAGCTATTATTAAGCAGTAGCATAACAGAAATTGAATTAAATTCATCAATTCATAGTAGGTGAATTCCTGTGGTTAACAGGAGTGTCCAGAATTGCATAATCCAACCCCTTACATGAAGAGAACCAACAGTATCAGATCAGATCAGCCTTGGAAATGTGCAAGGGGATGAGATTCACTACTCTGTGAGTAGCTTTTTCCAGTGCTACACTATTCTCCTCGTGAAAAAAACATTGTCTAATCTTCACTCTGAATCTCTCAAGGTGTAAGTGTGGTCATTGTTACTGTGCAACTGTCTGCTTTTTGGTTCCATCATCTTTGTAGCCTGCTCTTGAGGCAGCAGCAGGATGCTGCTAGACAGCCCTATTCGTAAGCACCACCAGACCAAGAGAGCCCAGCTTCTTCAGAGTTTTGTTATAAATTGATCAGATGTCCCAGATCACTACCTACCTCCCACAGTTTTCCAATATCCTTCATGAACAGGGAGAGACAAAAATGCATAGAGGGTTCCAGATGTGGCTTCACTACATCCCAGTTCAAGGGGGATGATTATTTCCCTTGATCTGCTGCTGACCATTACCCTGCTGCAGTGCAGGAAATTGTTTGCCTGATTTACAATGACAGCATCCTATTGACTCTTCATTCCACATTCATCCCTGCCCTTGTGTTCTTTTCAGCAGGACTGCGACTTAGGACATGGTCTCCAACTTGTAAGCAATTTGGGGTTATTCTGACTCCAGTGCAGAACTTTGTATTTCTCCTTATTGAACTTCATGAGGTTTCTGCTAACTCCTTTCTCTGAGTTTCTAGACACCTCTTTGGACTAAAATGCCACATATCAGTGACCCCCTCCAGTGTCATCTCCAGACTGGAACTCCATGTTATCACAGAGTATCAACAAAGACACTGAGCAATAAATGGCACTGGCTCCTAAATCTATGCTTGGCATATTTTGTTGGCTGTTAGGCACCAACCCTGTATTGTGTCATGGATCACACTACCCTTACAGCCCAGAGGTGCAGCCAGTCTTCAGCCCACTAATGTTCTATTCACTCAGACCATATGTCCTCAGGTTGTATTGTAAACTAAAACTCAGTGGGAGCAGCTGTCAATGCTGTCAAGGCACTTGGCATCTACTGCTTTCCCACCATCCATATAGCCCATCATTTTTTCAGAGAAGCTGATTGGGCTGTCCAGGCATGATCTGTGCTTACTAAATCTATGCTGACTACTCCTGATCGCCTCTTTGTTCTCCATATGGTTAGAAATGGATTCTCAGACAATGCAGTGCATGAGTTTTCCAGGTGTGGTGATGACCTTGAAAAACTGGTCATTCCCTGAGTTCCTTATTTCCTTTCTTAAAGGTGAGCATAATGTTTGAATAATACAATCATAGCATGGCATGTTGGAAGGAACCTTTAAGGCTCACCTCCTCCAACCCCCCTGCAATGAGCAGGGACATCTTCTACTGCACCAGGTGACTCAGAGCCCCATCCAACCTGACCTTGAGTGTTTCCCCACCCTCACTATAAACATTTCTTCCTTATACCTAGTCTGAATCTACTGGGGTTTTTTTAGACCTTCATGTCCTGTTATTACAGGCCCTGCTAAAAATTATGTCCCCATCTTTGTCGTAATCCCCCTTTAAGCTGTGGAAGGGGCTCTAGGATCTCCCCAGAGCCCACTTTTTCCAGGCTGAACAACCCCAACTCTTTCAGCGTGTCCTCACAGGAGAGGTGCTCCAGATGTCTGATCATTTTTGGGGCTCTTCTCTGGATCAGTCTAACAGGTCTGTGTCTTTCCTGTACTGAGGACTCCTGAAGCAGTGCTCCAGGTGGGGTCTTTCCAGAGTGGAGTAAAGGGGAGGAATTATTGTCCTGGTCCTGCTGGCCACACTATTGCTGACAGAAGCCAGGTGCTCTTAGCCTTCTTGCCCACCTGGGGACATGCTGTCTCACGTTTAGCCACTGTCAAACAACACCCCCAGGTCCTTTTCCAGCTTTCCAGCCACTCTCTTCCCAGCCTGAAGTGCTGCCTGAGGTTGTGGTGATTCAAGTCCAGGACCCAGAACTTGGCCTTGTTGAATGTCATACATCAGCTGATCAGCCCATCAATCCAGCCTATCCAGATCCCTCTGCAGAGCCTTCCTACGCTCCAACAGATCAACGATCCTGCCCAACAGGGCTGAACCCATTAGCCTTCTCCTCATCCCTTGTCATCAGTTTGCCAGTCATGTTTATCAGCAGGGTACACTGTCTTTGACATTTCTTTTCTGGCTGACACACCTGTAAAAACTCTTCTTATAATTCTTTGCATTCACACCAAGGTCAGCTCCAGTTGTGCCTTAGCCTTCCTCACAACTTCCCTACACAGCTGGGCAAGGTCCCTATACTCCTCTTGGGATACCTGTTCCTGTTTCCACTGCTGTGAGTTTCCATCTTGCTCTTCAGCTTGACCAGCAGGTCCTGACTCAGTTGTGTCAGTCTCTCCTTGCCTGATTTCTTACACATGGGGGTTGAGAGCTGTTGTACTCTACACAAAGTGTCATTAAAGGTCTATCAGAGAAATAAGAGACATGATAGCTAAGTCAAGGCTGAAGTTGTTGAAACTGGAACAGGTACAAGTTTGTAAGGACCATCTGACCATCTCAGAGCACACTTTAGCAGATGATCACAGCAACGGACCCTAGTCAACAGCAGCTTCTCCACTAAGAAATCAAAGAAGGTCCAGCACTGGTTATGGGCCCTAGGGGGCTGCGTGGCTCCAACATGGACACACAGACACTGCTGAGACCTGTCTGGAGCAGAGAAAAGCTGCCCAGGTGGCCAAGCCAAGATGAGGACCCAGTTGCTGTTGGAGATGCCTGGACAGTCATCAGTCTTGGATTTTTCCCTGGCACAGGCTGCTGGAGCCCCAGTCTCTTGTAGCACGGGCACATCTTCCAGTCTGGACCTTGGGAGCCCTGATGTGAGTCAAGGTGTTGGAAGGTCACAGGTACTTGAGCTCAGGGTTATCTTCGGAAGACGCAACTGCGGTAGAGAGGAAAGAATGGCTGGTGATCATGTCCCCACATGCCATCAGCGTCTCCCACAGCCTCATTTCATCCCCTGCCGAGCCCTCTCCCTGCCCGGTCTCGTCCCGCTCCTGCTCCTGCCAACCCCTTCCCATTTCCTCGGGCTCCCGGCGCCCACCGCTTCCTTCCATATTTCGGTACCCCAGGTCCTTTCTCCCTGTCCGCGCAGATCCTGCTCCCCGACCCCTCGGTGCCCGGCCACACCGGCCCACCGCCCGCAGCCCCGCTCGCCCGCCCGGGGCCGCCTCGGGGCCGCGATCCGCCGGCGCTCCGGTGCGGGGCGGGGAGGGGGCGGCGGAGGGAGCGGGGGGCTGAGGGCGGCGCTGGGTCGGGTTTCAGCAGGAGCCTTCGCGCCGAGCCAGCGTCGAGCCAGCGCCGAGCGCTCCGCAGGGCCACAGCCGCGCCGGGGCGGCCGCGGCACCGGGGGAGCACCGGAGCGCTCGGGGCACTGGAGCGGCCGGCGGCACCGGAGCGGCCGCGGCGCCGGAGCGGCGGGGAGGCTGCGGGACGTCGCGGCGGGGCCGGACCCTGCGGGATGTGAACGCCGCCGGCACGGGACGCGCAGTGTAAGTCCCAGCGCGGGGAGCGGCCCCAGCTCGCCCCCCGCCCGGTGTCCCGCACGGTGGCATCGTCGCGCGGTGGGACCGGACCGGGACCGGGACCAGGCGCTTTGTTCTGCCTCCGCCGCGGAGACAATGGAGCTGGGGGGGCGGGGGGGGGACGGGGGGACGCGCCCGAGGCGGCGCAGCACCGCGGAGCCGCGGCCGGACCGGGCTCGCTGCGGCCCCGGCGCTGGCAGCTGCCGGGCGGGCCGGCCCGGGACGGGACGGGACCGGACCGGGCCGGGCGCTCCCGGTGCCGCTGCAGGGCAGACCTGCCGAGGGGAGGGCGCTCGGCGGAGCCGCGGAGGCGCCGGGCGGGGGCTGCGAGCCCGGGCGGAGCGGGGAGCGGGGCTGGCAGAACGCCGGCACCGAGGCCGCCCGGTGCGGGACGTCCGGCAGCGCCGGGGACGGGGACAGGGAGCGGCGGCTGGGGAGCTCCAGAAGACAGCGAGCCCCGACAGCCGGCGGCTGCAGCGTACGGGGCCAGGCGAGGCCCCGCAGCGCCGTGGCGAGGGGCACGATCTGGCAGGGACCAGAAGCGCGGGGATGTCCCGAGACTGGGACTGTGGGAATTGGCTCCGGCGCGGAAATATTTCGTTAGACTTTCCTTTGTGGGGGATGCGTTCTGAGAGACAGGAGAGCCCGCGCGAAGCCCCAGGGTGGCACAAAAATGGGATTCACAAGGATGCAGTAGGGGCTTAACTGCATCCGCAGGAAAGGACTGGCACCGTCGCTCTGACTGCTCGGGGCCCGTGTCAGAGGGTGATGAGGCTGTGTGGCGGGGCCGGGAGCGAGCAGAAGGGTGCTGGACTGAGGGCCCAGGTGGGAGATGGTAGGAGAGCCAGGAGGCACGGAGATGGCTGTAGGTAGTGCTAGGCTGAGTAGAGGCTGAAAGCGAGTAGTTAGCCCAAGGCTGCACTGCAGGCAAGTCGGGGCTGTGCGTGGTTCCGAGGGCAGATCATCTGAAACTAGTGAGAATCTGTGTGAATGTACAGGAGGAAATCATATCCCAGGTCAGTGACCAGTGCTCAGCAAAGATTAAATGGGCTTCCTCTTCTGGACGGGAGTCTGAAAAACATCATTACACGAGTCATGGCCTCTCATGTCAGACCTAGGGTATGGCATCAGCAGCATCTGCAGCTTTCATGGAGCCTTTGCACAGCAAGCACTCTGACATCTGTTTGTGGCATGCACAGTGGGTGCCGTCTTTCCAGATCCTCTGCTGGGGCTGCTGTGAGCCCACTTCCCCTCTCTCGTGGCTGACACAAAGGCACAAGCTGCCACTGGCAAGGGTGCACACAGTGGTCCCAATGTAATTCCATATCTTTTTTCTTCCAAAATGTCACACATCTGCTAAGTGTAGGCTGAGCTCCCCTGGTGCCCCAGCCTGTCAGCCCTAGGCTTAGATGGATGTTGCAGCTCGCTCCATTTTAGCTGCCCTTCCTGTCAACCTCCTCACCGTGGCACTGGACCTCAGAGACCTTTGTGAAGAGATTCTCATCCCAGCAATTTTCTTCAGAGACTCCTGCTGCCATTCTTCACAAGGGATCTGGGTGCCCGGTGGTGGGAGGGACAGAAAGGGAGCGGGGCAGTGTGGCTCACGTTACACGGACCGGCCAAGCCAGCCCCTGCACTGAGCTCTGCTAACTGAAAGCAGCTGTTCAGATTTTGTGACTCTGCATCCACTGAGGTCACTGCTGTTTTCTTCTGACCCAAGCCTGCAGACCTCATTGTAACGGAGATCTGCTGGTGCCAAGGATGCCTTCTGCCCACCTCTGATGGTGCAGCCTAGTAACTGTTCAGTTGCACCTTTTGCTGAGAGGTGGGCTTGCTGTGAAACTACTCAATTGCATCCGGGGAGGATCGAACTGAAGAAGCTTACACAGGCTTTCATCACCCGTTTTCCAGCCCAGAGACCCTAATTTTTGTTCCCAGCTGCTCTTCACACTCCCCAGATTCGCTTTTCAAGTTTCTGTCCTCCCCTCCAGCAGCCCACAAAGCCTCACTGGCTTCTCAAGAGCAACATTATTAATCGAACCAGGTGGGCTTTCCCCCATATCTATGCCCTGATTTCTTCCAGACACTACCCACAAGCTCCATCCTATCCTTAGTCACTGAGGTTGCCCCAGGGAATGGCCCTCTACCTGCTATTCTTTTGCCTTTTTTTTTTTTTTTTTTTTTTTTTTTTTGTCGTCTAAGCTCCTGCCAACCCTTTAAGCTCCTCTGCCCTGGCCCTTCCCATGACCTGAGGATCTGGAGCACCGTTGGAATGGTGCAGTCTCATCACAGAAAGACCCCATTCCCCTAGCACTGCATGTTCTGGGGATAGGCAATTACCCCTTCATCTGGGGAATCAGAACTAGCTCCAACAGAGAGGCAGACCTGTCTAGGACCACTGAGTTAGTGCAGGTTCCCAAATTCCAGCCCACAAAATTATCTTCTGTTGACTTCAGGTCCTAGGACACTGTGAGGGTTCTCACCTGCTGGGTGCAAGGAGAGCATGTGGATTTACCTTAGGATGTGTGGACAGGCCTCAGACTGGATTCCCACTGAAGCAGACATTTCTTTATGGGTAGAAAATACTTTTAAATTATTTTGTTTCTGTCACTAACCCAGGACTTCCACCGGAAAAAAACAAATCTAGGCAGCTGCTCCGAGGTGGGAAAGGAGGCTCAAGAATACCATCATATGTTCCCTGGAAAGGGTTAACACTGCCACAGGATTCTTTGGTCAAGGGCTGATATTCTTAGTCCTCACACTAGGCATTGCCAGCCACCTCCATCCCCCAAGACAGGGAGGTTCTTGCTCCTGCATCTGACATGAGCGGCTCCTGAGTGTGGTTGTGGGACCAGCAGCAAATGCTTTCAAGAGAGTCCAAGTGTGAGCTCATGCTGCCGCCATCCCTGCAGACCACGAAGCCTCGTTCGCCGGGGCTGAGCGAGTGTAGGGGCTGGTGTGGTTCGGCAGCTCCTTGGGGCTGGGTTTCCCGGGCTGTTCCCGGGAGGGGTGGGCAGTGCAGGGGCTGCAGCCCGCGGCGCAGGGAGTGTGTCCGGAATGTCCGCCGTGTCCGGCTGCAGTGCTGCAGGAGCTGTGGCTGGCTGTGCGTCCCTCCCCCACTGCTGCAATGAAATGCAGTTACGGGGGAAAGGGAGGGAAGGAGTCGGAGCCAGCAAGGAGCAGCGAGAAGGAGACAAAGGAGGGGAGTGAGCAGCGGAGGGTGTGGGACGGAGCAGCTGGCAGCTCCGAGGGAGTCGCTGCGTTCCTGCTGCTCTGCCACCGCCCTCCATGGTACCGGCTTGGGGCACCCACACGTCTCCGTGCCAGCCCAAACAATGAGCACGGTCTGATTTTATCCCGGGCATTCCCAGCTGTGGGCACATCCTTTGCAATGCATCCTTTTTGATTTATTGTTCACTGGATGGAAGCCCACTCCAGTTCTGTGCTCCTTCCCAGGGATACCAGATTTGCACTTTGTGGGTTTTTGGCACCTCCATCCCTGAGGTCCTGAAAGGCACACCGCTGCGGAGAGAGGGGGGTGGGGGCTAGGGTCTCAACCAGCGACTCCCGAGCTATCTCGTAATTTGAAACCAGCTTTTTTCAGGGTGGAGAAATGCAAGGCTGCTGTTTGCCCAAAAACCTCTGTCCTCTTGCAGGCAGGCTCTGAATCTCCCAGGAAGCATTCAGCTGTTAAAGACACGGGCATGCTGCTCTGGGGCAGCTGATGCCAGTGCTGCCAGGCAGGCAGTGGCTGGAAAGAGCACTTGAGGATGCAGGAAGCGCCTGTGTGACAGCTGCTCGCATCGGTGCACTGCCAGGTGTGACCTGCGGGGCTCACTCCAGGTGCTGTCCCAAGCCTTTGTTCTGGACAATCTCTGACACATTGTCCCGTTCTTGTGAGGGGCAGGCGATACATGGTGATCGGGCAGCAGGTACCCCCGGCTTCCCCTCTGCAGGCTGTTTTCTGTCCTTCCTTTGCTCCCTCTTTACCAGTATCCTCTGGTCTGCATTCCAGGCAGGATTAAAGCAAACTCTGCAAAGGAGATCAAGCCACCCTCTGCTCAGCTGCTTGCCAGCCATGGAGCACATGAAGAGGTCAACAATGCTTCTGCTGGAGCTGCTTATTCTTGGGGGCCTGAGAGCAGGGATGGGCTCTGCTGTCCTGGGCACTCTGGATCTACAAATAGATGAGGAGCAGCCGGCTGGCACCATCATTGGGGACATCAGTGCGGGCCTACCCCCTGAAACTAGTGCCTACATGTATTTCATCTCAGCACAGGAGGGCAGCGGCGTCTCCACTGACTTGGGGATAGATGAGAATACTGGGATCATCAAAACAGCTCGTGTCCTGGACCGGGAGACTCGGGACCACTACAGTTTCATTGCTGTCACCCCAGAGGGCATCACGGTAGAAGTGAACATCCAAGTGAATGACATCAATGACCACGCCCCAGCGTTTCCCAAACAGCACAGCACCTTTCAGATCCCAGAGCACACACCCGTTGGCAGCAGGTTTCCCCTGGACCCAGCCTTTGATGCTGACAGTGGGCTCCTGAACACGCAAGGCTATACGATTAAGGGGGGGAATGTGGGGCAGGCCTTCCGCCTGGAAACGCGCCGAGGACCCAATGGGGTGCTGTACTTGGACCTGGTGGTCAGCAACGTTCTGGATCGGGAGAACCGTTCGTCGTACTCGCTGCTGTTGGAAGCCTACGACGGTGGCTCTCCTCCCCGGAGCACCCAGATGACGCTGGATGTGTCCATTCAGGACATCAACGACAACGCCCCCAGCTTCAACCAGAGCCGCTACCATACGCTCATTTCAGAGAATCTCAAACCTGGCAGCAGCATCCTGCAGGTCTTTGCCTCTGACGCGGATGAAGGTGACAATGGGGATGTGATTTATGAGATCAACCGTCGGCAGAGCGATCCTGACCAGTACTTCACCATTGATGCCCGGACTGGAGTCATCAAGCTCAACAAGGGTCTGGACTATGAAGTGAGGAAGGTGCACGAGCTGGTGGTGCAGGCAAGGGATAGGGCTGTTCATCCTGAGGTCACCACAGCCTTTGTCACTATCCATGTGCGTGACTACAATGACAACCAGCCCACCATGACTATCATCTTTCTGAGTGAGGATGGCTCCCCACAGATCTCCGAGGGAGCCCAGCCCGGGCAGTACGTGGCACGTATTTCTGTGTCCGACCCAGACTATGGAGAGTACTCCAATGTCAACGTCACACTGGAGGGAGGAGATGGCAAGTTTGCCCTCACTACCAAGGACAACATCATCTATCTGATCTGTGTGGACCAGCTTCTGGATCGGGAAGAAAGAGACTCCTATGATCTGCGGGTGACAGCTACTGACTCAGGAACACCCCCGCTCCGGGCAGAATCAGCCTTTGTGCTGCAGGTGATGGATGTTAACGACAATCCGCCGCTCTTTGACCAGCAGGAGTACAAGCAGAGCATCCCTGAGGTGGTGTACCCTGGCAGCTTTGTGCTGCAGGTGACAGCTCGTGACAAGGACCAGGGTCCCAATGGGGAGGTGCGGTACAGCATCCTGCATGGCCGAGACACCCACTCCAGCTGGTTTGCCATTGACCCTGCCACTGGCATCATCACCACTGCTGCCCCACTGGATTATGAGAAGGACCCTCAGCCTCAGCTCACTGTGCTGGCCACAGACCGGGGAACCCCCGCCCTCTCTTCCTCAGCTGTGGTGCACGTGGCCTTGCAGGATGTCAATGACAATGAGCCAGTGTTCAGGAGTAACTTCTACAATGTGTCCCTGAAGGAGAACACCCCTGTTGGGACCTGCTTCTTGCAGGTAGGTACAGATGCTGAGGCCTGAGCTTGGCAGGGGCACAGCCAGGGCAGTGAGCAGCTTGGGGTGGGACACCTGCCACTGCAGGGTGTTTGGTGCAGGTGTCATGCAGGCATTGATGGGCAGCCTTGGCAGCAGGAATGTTGGAGTGGAGATCCCCACCCTTGGTGCGAGTCCAGAATGGGGCCAAGTCATGTACATCCTTTCTGTGTGCAAGTAGTGGGCAATGCCACTGACCTCGGGCACACTGCAAGGCTGCCCATTATGTAGAGCATGGTGTGGGCCTCTCTTGAGGTGGGTCCTGCTGTGCCAGGCCTTGCTTGCATCTGTGTGGAGCTACCTTGCAGGCAGAACACTGAAAATGGGGCTAAGGAACACTGACACTACTGTCTCTGGGAAACTGCCTGTAGCCAGGCTTCGAACTTTCCTTTCCCCCTGTGAGGTCATTAGCCCAAGTTCATCAGTGTTGGTAAGGCTGGTTGTGAGCATTAGCATTAATTATGCTAATGAGATAATGAGCTGAGACATGTGGTGCTGCACCAGCCTTTATGTGGCAAGAGGTTGTGGCTGGAGCTGGAGAGCTGCTGGGCCTCCAAAAGCTCTGTGACCCCACGATGGGCCAGTGATGCCATTTGGATTCCGTGTGTTCTGTGTTTGGCGTTTCTGTTGCAGCTCAGGCCCTGGAGCCCTGGTACCTGGGGACAGGTGATGCCACCTGCCTGAGTTGGGATGAGGGCAGGTGTGGAGGTGCAGTGAGGCACTGCCAACCCCCAGGGTCCATGCCAGCCATGTGCCAACCATGGCAGCATCCAGGCTGTCCATCAGGACAAGCACCAGTGGCATTGAGGGCACTGCTTTGCTGGAGGTGTGGGGCAGGGGGATGTCTGGCTGGGACCATGAGAAGCTCTGGCACAAGGTTGGTGAGAGGTGCCCAAGGGGACAGGAGGAGCAGGAATTCTGAGGTCCATAAGACAAAGGCTGGAGGTGGTCCTGTGATTCAGCAAAAGGAAAAAAGGGTCTGTAGGCCACCCTGGAGGAAAATTTGGAGCTGGCAAGAAGGAGCGGGCTATGGGTGCCCTGTGAGTACCCTGCAGGGCCATGGGGGCTGTGAGCGTGGGCTGGGGAGGATGGGCTGGGGGGGATGTGTGTGTGTGTGTGTGTGTGTGCAGGTGACTGATGCTGTGGGGTGGGGGTGCTGGAGAGGGGCTTGTTGAGCAGTGAGTGCAGGGGATGGGGTAGGAGCGTGCCGGGAAGGAGGAACTGGGTGGGAGTAAGGGCCAGGTGTGGAATGGAGAAGGCAGGTGGAACAGGGGCAAGTGTAGATAAGGGGGCTTGGGGATGGGTCAAGGTAGGATTACGGGGAAGTCTGGGCAGAAGAAGTGAGTGGGAGATGAGGAGGGAGATACATCTTCCTCAGGGAAGGTCAGGGGAGATTCGGGTTTGGTGTATGCAGGGCAACACTGCACACTGTCCCAGTCTGGAGTGGGTGGGGATGGGGCAGGGCTGGGGACAGAGATGGGAAGGGTCCAGGGTGGGTTCAGGGCCGGGTCGGAGCAGAGATGCTGCGTGTCCTTGTGCGAGCACGGCAGCCCAGGCGTGTGCAGGGTTGTCTGGGCTGCTCAGCCCCCGAAGGGAGGCCCCCCTCTTTCCTTGTCCGTGCCTTCCTGCTCAGCGCTGCTCGCCGTGTGGGAAGGTTCTGGAAATGCAATCGGAGATGGCGGCTGGGCTCCTGACTGCGAGCGTGGGGCCAGGCTGCAGGGAGGGCTGGGCTGCGGGGCTGGGGACACCCAGACAGGTCCAGGGCATGGCTGCTGGCTCTGCCATGGCTGCGCTGGCCTGGCAGCTGGTCGTGACCGAGGCTTGGCTGCGTTTCCGTGGTCCTGGCTGAGTCCCGGTGTTTCGTTTGGAAGCAGCGCGTCGGGGCTGAGGCAGGTAACTCCCGCGCGGCCTCGGCACAGCAAACAGCTCACACATCTGCTGCCGCTTCCTCTGGGCCAGGAAACGGGAGAGGATGGGAAAGGAGGCTGGCCAGGCCCGTGGCTTGATGGAGGATGCAGCAGGAGCCAGCCCAGGCTGGGCAGAGCCAGGTCAGGGAGCCCGGGCCTGGGGCCTGGCATGGCCCCCCTGTTCCTCAGAGAGGAAAGCTTCAGAGCTGCTGCCAGGGCTCAGGCTGGCCAGGGCTCACGGTGGCCAGTGCCCAGCACTGTTCCCCACAAAGCTGCCCGTGCAGGGTGTGCTGCCCCCACAGCCCTTTTGTGCCAGTGCTCCTGCTTGCCTCCATCTCTCCATGGCTTCCAGGCGTTGGGGCTCACCCTGCCTCGGGACAGTGCAGTATCTCTGTCAAGGTCTGGGTTTTGTCCAGACCCCCACAATGGCCATGAGTGCTCAGGTCACAGGCAGGCCCTGCAAGATGAGGTACAGGACACAGGACAGTCAACCAGGTCACCACAAAACCTAGTGGGTTTACTTCTCTGTCTGGTCTTCCACATTTTTAAGCAGAAAACCCTGGGAGTACCAGGACTGTTTTTAAACAGTGATGTCTGCTCTCCACAGACAGGACAGAAAGGTGGGTAAGGAAGGAGTCTCTGTGAGCGAGCAGGAGAGACCTAAGAATCGCTACAGATGATCTGCTCCCTTGCAGATTCCATTCTGTCTGCCAGTCTTTGTGTCTGAGTATGAACAGGGATGAGCAGAGCAGGTTGCTGGCCTGAGCTTCTGAGAAAGAAAAAGGAACTCATAACATCTTCTCTGTTTATTACTTGTGTTTACACAGTAGCAGACTGA
The DNA here is from genome assembly GCA_034336665.1 of Luscinia megarhynchos. Classification (NCBI taxonomy): domain Eukaryota; kingdom Metazoa; phylum Chordata; class Aves; order Passeriformes; family Muscicapidae; genus Luscinia; species Luscinia megarhynchos. Next base: position 109,909 of record JAPFBE010000003.1, read on the forward strand.
GCATGAAGCAAAGGAAATAGCAAACTCGCTGTTCAAATCTGAGATGAGAAAGAACCACCGGTGGAGACAGAGCCCAGGGTAGCAGTGTACATGAGACCAGCAGAACATGGAGCAGAGGACAGTCACAGCTGGCTGCCTAGCTCCTCTCTGCCGCCATGAGCTGATGATGCAGAAGCTTTAGGGCACTGGACCACGTTCCAGTGCTGTGGTCTGTGATGCGAAGCACTGCTCTGGTATAAATTCACCCTGCTGGTTTAAATTTGTTTTAAACATTTCACTGTGTACCAGCACGCTGCATGCATGGTCAGATAGTGTTTTTCTGGGACTTTCTGACTTTTCATGCTAAATCAAGTATTGTCTGTGCTCTGGCAGAGAGAACTGTGAACCCCGTGTGGTGAGCATGGGCTGATTGGACAGCAACCTGAATGACGTGGTGGATTATTGATTCTTGGATATGTCCAGTATTGATGATTTTGGAACCAGGGTTTTACATACTCCCTTTGCACCCATATGCATAAATGTCAGGGAACATCAGAAATTAAAAGCTGACCAGCAGTGCACCTAATGTAGTCTCTGCAGTTTTGGGGACAAGTCAGATGAGTTTTTGCTTCTGATTTTTGGTTGCATGGGACATTCATGGGCAGTGCTGCATGCATAGCACTGGGACAACCCCATGGGCTGTGCCCTAGGGAGGAAGATTTGGATGAAGAGCTGTAGGCTACACCAGGCCACATACACTATATTACCAAAAGAGGGTCTGGAGGGGTAATCCTGATGCCGTGGTTGTGCTGCCAAAGGGCAGCTGTGCGGGGACACGGAGCGTAGCCTTGCAGGGGCACTGGAGCAGCACAAGGACTAATGCTCACCAACTGCAGTCAAGGAAAGTGGTAAGAGGGAGGGGGGCATTGCTGCCTGCATTTGTGTTCTTAGGGCAAGGGATTTAGCATCAACCTATTTTCAGACCTTTGCACAACACAGAACAGGCCTCCCCCTCCTTAGAAACAAGAAGGCAAGCTTTCCAAAGCGAGCTGGGGAGACGCCTGGGAGCGTGCTGGGGGGCAGAGCAAGGGGAGGGAGAGCATCACGGTCCTGAGGCGCGGGCTGCTGTGTCAGAGGGTCTGGGGGCACACAGGAGTGTGGACATGGGGGAGATGCTCGTACATGGGGAGGTTGTGGGGGGAGGTGAGTGCTGTTGTTACCACCAGAAGAGCTGCATTTGTTCCAAATTCCTGTGAAAGTTATTTCCTTGCGCTGCCAGCAGCCTCCTCCTGGGCTTGGCACAGCAGCCAGCGCCATGATTAATTCAAGTAGCATTTCCCCTGGAGCTGCAGCAGCTTTTCCACTGCAGCTGAGAGGCCCCAGCCCCTCGCAGTCCTCTCCCCCCATCCTCTGCTCCTCCTCCCAACCCCTCGAACAGCTCCCTCCTTCCTCCGTGCAATCCCCAGCCCCCTCACAGCTGCCCCTTTTCCTTTACCTCTGCTTCAGCTCTCGGCTCCTCAGAGCTTCTCTTTCTGCCACTGCCCTTGCTCACACAGCTCCCTGGTCCATGTCCACCCACAGCCCCACCCATGCATGCTGCCCTCCAAAGGGCCAGTCCTTCTGCCCCCCTCCTATGGCCCTAGTCACCAGCACGCCCCATCTGTCCCCAGTTTCTGCTCCCTCTTGTTCTCCCCACACCCTCTGGTCAGTGCCAGCTGCAGTTGTTTTCTCTCCCAAGACTTTTGCCACTGTGACCCAGGGCAGCTCTCTTCCACCTGCATAGCCCTTGGGACATACCAGCCTCTCCCTGCTCCCTGTGGAATCCCAGAATGGTTTAGGTGGGAAGGGATCTTAAAGATTATCCAGTTCCAACCCTCTGCCATGGGCAGGGACTTCCTACCTTCCTTCCTACCTTCTGCTAGATCAGTCCAAGCTGGCCTTGGACACTTTCAGGAATGGGGCAGCCACAGCTGCTCTGGGCAGCCTGTGCCAGGGCCTCACCACCTTCACAGGGATGAACTTCTTCCCAGTATGCCTTCTAACCCTGCCCTCTGGCAGTGGGAAGCCATTCTCCCTTGCCCTGTGACTCCAGGCCCTTGTCCAAGGTCCCCAAGACCTCTCTTGGAGCCCCTTTAGGAAGGGACTCTAAGGTTTCCCTGGAGCCTTTTTGAGGCTGAACACCCCCATCTCACCCAGCTGTCTCCTGAGCAGCTCCATGTCCTCCTGATGTGGGGGGTCCCAGCCCTGCCTTGATCCCTAGGCTCACCCTGCCTGACATGCTCAATCTTGTGCTGACCCCAGCCCAGTCTCTACTGCACATCTTGCTTATCTGTGTCCCATCTTTTTGTACAGACCTTCTCTGAGCACTCCCTTCCTGAGGTCCACATGGCTGAAACCTAGCCCCACAGTGTGGTTTGGGGTCATTCTGGCTTCAGTGCCCCCCAGGGCCCTACCATTTCTGCCCTGTGCTGTGGCTGCCCCATTCAATCCTCACTCCTTGAGCTCTCTTCCCTGCATAGCCCATCTTCCCAGCCCTGTTCCACACCAAGATTCCCTGCCCCTTTCTGCTCCCCAGCTTCCAAGTCCTGTTCAGCTCCTGCACCTTCCATAGGGCTTCCTGTGCTCTATGGCTCCTGGCTGCAGATGCCATTTGACCAGCGAGGACACCTGGGAACCCAGGGGCAGAACCTCACTCCTTGTCCTTCTGTGCCTTGGTCTGTCCCTATGCTTGGAGACCCCTGGGCTCCCACAAGGGCGCTGTGCACTCCCAGGCTCCCTCACCTCTTTCCCAGCCCCACCGTTCACATCCTGCCTCCCTGCCAGTGTCTGTGGTTAACCCACTTCCCTCATCTCTGAACTGGAGGCTTTACCCCATCTCAGAGCAGTGCTGGAGGCCATCGGCAGCCCCTGCTCCCCATGCCCAGCTACTTGTGTGTCTGGCAGCCCTGTGTCTGCCATAGGATCAGAGGAGGGTGGGAAGGGACCTTAAAGCCCATCTCATTCCACGCCCTGCTATGGGCAAAGACACCTTCCACTGGACCATGCTGCTCCAAGCCCCATCCATCCTCGAGTGCAGTCACTCGAGGGGCAGTCACAGCTTCTCTGGCAGAGTGGAGGCCTTGGCTGTGGGACCACCAGCCAGACTCCTGCCCAAGTCTGGGGCCTTGGGGATCCAGGCGTGCGAGCCAGCAGAGCCGGCAGCTGCCTGGGGCTCCCTGCACAGGGGCTCTGGTGGCCACGGGGTCTGACCCTCGCCTTGGCCACGTGTGCTGGGCCGAACCCTGACCCTGCTCCCTCCCCTGGGACCCGGGCCTGCTGGGGGCTGAGACCAAGCCCTGAGCCAGGAATGGCTCCTGAAATAGCCGCGTGGCCGCTCCCTGGCCGCTTTTGGCTGGTCAGTGGCCGTGCCAGGGCTGGGCGGGCAGGACGCTGGCACGCGCTCCGGCGCAGGGAGCCGTGCGTGGGATCGCTGACCACACTGGCGCCAGCCTCCCCTCCTCTCCCACCAAGAGCCGTCACTCAGAGGGGCGGGAGCCCCAGAGCCAGATGTTTGCCAAAGCCACAGCATAACATGTGCGCAGCAGAGCCCCAGCCATGGCCGGGCTCCAGATGAGTTCCCTGCCTGCTGCCTGCGCTGGCTGGAGCGGGGAAGATGGCTGAGGAGTGGAGGCCCGAGCTGCTGAGCAGTGCTTCGTCCCTTTGCAGCCCTGTGGGCTGGGAGGGGCCTGCAGGGCAGCAGGAGGGCTGTGGAGGCAGGAGGTGTGTGCGAGGGGCTTTGGTGATGCGCTTGAGATGGCTCTGTGGGAAGGGGTGGCTTTGACTCCCACAGGCGATGCAGCTGAGGACCTTGGTGCGGGGCTGTACTTCATCCATCCCCGTCTCTGGGAAATGTAAGGAGTCTGTTGTGCCTTGGCTCCACTTGTCCCTCCGCTCTTGCTGGGGAGCTGTGAGGAGGGTGTGAAACGGCAAGGCCTCGATACCCGTCACTGCCCTCCCAGCTCTCCATGCAGCAGGGAGAGGCACACTTGGCCAGGGCCTCACCTCCCTTTCAAAGTCTGGTGCTCTGGTTTCTTGCTGCCTAACCCTGAGTCATGTTGCTGTTCTCCTTTGTTGTCCTCTGATGCAGTGCCACAGCACTCCCACCTCATGCTGTTCTGCCCAGCTGCAGGGCAGTCCAGCAAAGCCTTCTTACCACACCTGCAGGGAAGGAGGGCAGGCAGCAGATGCTGCTGTCCAGTGTGGCCAAGGCTGCCGTGCAGGGGTGGGGAAGCAGATCAGCTCTCTTGGAACTATTTGAGCTCAGTGGCAAACTGGGGTGTTTAGGAGGGTCTTTGGCTGAAGATGACAGAATAGTTGAGTTTGGAAAGAACCCCTTGAGATAATCTGTTACAACCTCCCATGCATAAACAGCACCATCCAGAGTTGGTTGTGCAGGACATCCCCACTTTCCTGGGCAACCTCATAAGGGAAAAGTGCTTCCTGATCTTCTCCTGTGTTCCCATGCCCTCTCATCCTGACACTGGGCACAACTGGGAAGAGCCTGGATCCATCCTGTTGTTGCCCTCTTTCCTGCATGAATGATACCCCTTCTCCAGGCTGAACCATCCCAGCTCCCTTGTCTTTTGTCACAGGAGAGGTGCTCCAGTCCCTTCATCATCTTTGTGGCCCTTCACTGGACTCTATCCAGTATTGCCATTTCTCTCCTGTACTGGGGAGCCAGCACTGCAGCTGTGGCCTCACCACTGCTGAGGAGAGGGGCAGGATCCTCTCCCTGACCTGCTGGCCATACTCACGCTGATGCTGCCCAGGACACCATTCTCCTTCCTTGCAGCAAGGGCATAATGCTTCAGTTTGGCAGCCATGAGGACCTGGAGGGCCTCTTCTGCTAAGCTGCCCCAGTGGAGCGGCCCCCAGCATATACTGGTGCAGGGGATTGTTCCTTCCCCAGAGCAGAGCTTTGCACTGTCCCTTGTGGAAGTTTTGGAGGCCTCTCATCCATCCCTGCAGCCTCTCAAGGTCACTCTAGGTGAAGCATGACCCTCTGGCAAATCAGCTGCTCCTCCCAGTTTGGGGTCATCAGCAAACATGCTCAGGGTACACACTGCACCATCAGCCAGGTTGTTTAATAAAGATCCAAACGGGACTGGACACAGGGCTGACCCCTGGGGTACACTGCTAGCTACTGGCCTCCAAGCGGATGTTGTGTTCCTGATCACCACTCTCTGGACAGGAGCCCTTCAGCTGGTTTTCAGCTGAACGAGGACCTTATGGGGGAGAGTGTCAAAGAATTTAGTGCACTTCAGGTGGACAATATCCACTCCTTTTCTGTCACCCACCAGGCCAGTCATTTATCAAGTGGTTCAAGCATGATTTGTCCTTAGGGGAAGCTGTGCTCACCACTCCTGATGATTTTTTTGTCCTTCCCATGCATAAAAATGGTTTCCAGAATTAGCTGTTCCATCAGTTTTCTGGGGATCAAGGTGATGCTGATTGTTTTGTAGTTTGGGTTCTCCTGCTTACTCTTGAAGATCAGGGAGAGATTTACCTTCCCACAGTCTTCAGGCACCTCCCAAACACTATGATTGAGCAAAGATTATTGTGAACAGTGATGTCTTTCACCCTGGTCTCTGAGATCCTTGAAGACCCATCTTTCAAGTAGAGAGTAAGGGAAAGAGGGCATTAAGTACCACAGTCTTTTACGTGTCCTGTGCCACCAGGTCCTTAGTCTCCTTCATCTGAGGGCCTACATTCTACCCAGCCTTGCTTTTGTCACCATTGTACTTAGAGAAGCCCTTCTTGTTGACTTTGACATCCCTTACCAGGTTCAAATCCAGCTGGGAATTGTATGCCAACAGCTGCATTCCCCTGTAATTACACTGATCAGTGAGTGAATTCAGCAGAAGGTACCCCAGATGTGTTCCCCAAACCCTGCCATGGTAGCAGTCTGTTCTACACCTATCAACCAAGTCTTCAAAATGCAGTATCAGGGTCATCCCCTGGGCTCCTTAACTGTCCTCTTGTCTCAAGAGCATTTGCCTTTTCATTTACATCCATTATCTGACAAAAAGATGCATTTCCTATGTCGCTTTCATCCACATCCTTTCCCTCATTATGGCCCCCAGGCAGAGCACTGCTCATGGACCTCTCCCCAGAGCCTGTCTTTCACCCACCTGATTCCCTAGCCCTCCAAACTGTAGTATCCTGTCTGGAGTATGAGGACTGTGGGAGAAGGTGTCAAAATCCTTCTTAAAGTCAAGGCAACTGCCACCCACAGCTGTCAGCCCTTTGACCCCAGATCCCATCACTCCACCTCAGAAAGCAAACAGGCTGGTCAATCCATGATGGCTCTTCCCTTCCAGGATCTTTCATGTGGCCTAAAACTTGCTACAAGAACACTCATTCCATGATTCTCCCAGGGCCCAAAGTGTGGCTGACAAGAACGTAGACCCTCAGATGATCCTTTTGGCCTTTGTTGAAGGTGGGTTGTGATACTTGCATTCCTCCAGTTGTCAGGGATCTCCCCTGATTTCCACCTCATGTGAAGAGCAGCCCTACAAATCCATTTCTATCAGCATCCAGTGATGCAGCCTGTTGAGTCCTGTGGATTCACATGGATCAATCTTTTTAAAGAAACACTGACTCTATCTTCACCCCTCTCTGGTAGCTCTTTGAATCCTTTTGGACAGTGAGGAGGCCTGGGAGGCTGGTGGAACCGGAGCTGGAGGAGGCTCTGGGTGTTCCAGTCTTACCTGGGCGTGCTGCTGCTGAGTCCCTTCTCAAGAAATGAGCCCTTCTTCAGACCTTCACTACCAGCACAGTGCTACAGGCTCTTCTTGGCACGCTCAGGCTTAAACTTTGACTTTGCTGACACACTCCTGACATGCCTAAGGTTCCTGGTATGTATCTTGCCTCCGCGTCCATCTCAAAGAATTGTGGAATGGTTTGGGTTGGGAAAGGACCTTAAGTATCATCTCATTCTACCCCCCTTCCGTGAGCACTGTCCCAGGCTGCTCCAAACCCTGTCCAATATGGCCTTGGACACTTCCAGGAATGGGGCAGCAACAGCTTCTTGGGGCAACCTGTGCCAGGGCCTCACCACCCTCATGGGGAAGAATTTCTTCCCAATATCCAATCTAAACCTACTTTGTCTCAGTGAGAAACTGTTCTCCCTTGTCCAGTCACTCCTGGCCCTTTAAAATAGCCTCTCTCCATCTTTCGTGTTGGCTCCCTTCAGGTACTGAAAGGCCACAATTGGGTCACTCCAGAGCCTTCTCTTCTCCAGGCTGAGCAATCCCAGTTCTCTCAGCATACACCACCTCTTGCATGGCAGCTTAGCCCTGAGGCCCCTGCTTAGCCCAGGCCATCTGCTGACGTCTCTGTGTTTTCCTGAGCACTGGGATGGGCTGTTCTGGAGTGTGCTGGCCTGAAGGCTTGCCAGCTTTCCTGAGCTGCCTTGGCCTTTAATGCTGCCTCCCATGAGATCCCTTCCATCGACCAGTTCCCTGTAAAAGCTGAGATCTGTCTTGCAGTCCAGGGTCTGTACTCTGCTTCCCTTGTTCGTCACTCTCTTTAGGATCCTGAATCTGCTGCTCCATGGCCACTGCAGTCACAGCCACTGCCAGCTGCCACATCCCCGTCAGTGCTCCCTTCTAGGGAGCATCAGATCCAGCTGCATGCAACCCCTGCCTGGCAGGGACACTGGAATTCTTTGTGAGACCAGAGGTCTGTGATCCTGGCTTCCTCAGGTACTGCTGCCTCCTTGGCAGCTTCAGGACAGGAATCTCCTGACAGAGCATTGATGTTGTTCTGCTTAAAGTCTTTTAGCTGTGTGGGCTCTGTTCAGAAGTCAGAGGTGAGAGAGCAGTGGGGTCGCCATTCAGGCTCAGAGCCCTGGCTTCTGCTCCCACATATTCGAGCAGCAGGACTGGCACGGCCCCAATGGAGAGTTTCCTGGGCAGTTCCACAGGCAGCTTGACCCTGTTTCCCTCTATTTTTCAGGCAAACATCAGGAGTCTCATGAGTGAGCTGCAGTAAAACCAGCTGTGGATCCAAGATTTGGGGCGGATGCTAAATACAGAGCCTGGGGCTGCCCTGCATTAGCTTCTAGCAAAGTTCCTGGAAAAATGTTCATGCTTGGTTTAAAAATTTCCAGAAGTGGTGAGCTCACCGCAGGCCTTAATGAGCCGTTTTGGTGGCTAATTGCCCCCACAGCTAAAAATGTGTCCCTGTCCCAGACTGCGTGTGCTCTGAGTGTGCAGCAGAGCATGCCAGCTGAAATGAGGTGGCTGCCATACCTGGTGGCTGGTGGACCCCCGTGATGTCTCTCAGGAGTCCCCAGGAGGCATCACCCAGCTGCAGTGGGGAGCCTGCTGTCCCTGGGTCTGGTGTCAGGCCCTGCTGAGCGTGGGCTGCCCACAGGCAGTCAGCCAGCCCCATCCCGTGGGATTCACACATGGGACATCAGCAGTCTGCAGGCAGGGGGCTGGGACTGGGGTGCACCAGCCACAGCCCCCCTCCATCTGCACACAGTGACAGAGCACAGAGCAAAGCGTCCAGTGGTCCCAAAATCAGCCAACACCAGTACCTGTTCCAGCAGGGGTTTGCTGTTCCTGTGGCTTTTCCCTAGGCACCAGTTTAGCATCGCCCATCCGAGGGAGACAAGAACCAGGTGCAGGGCTCCAGTTGTGGTTGCACCAGTGATGTCACCTCTCTTAGACCTTATGTAGAGTTTTGTGTTGGATCAGTGGTCCACAGATGGTCCCACCACAGGATGGGGTGGTGAGGCACTAGGTACATTGGATACCCTGTTCTGGTACCACACTGCTGGCTCCACCCGTTATCTTGCTGGAAGATGGCTCTGGGTACCAGGAACTGCCAGGGAGATGGTGCTGCACTACACAATAGTGACAGCTCATCTATTGCTCCACTGTCCCTGAAACCTGACCCAGGTCTTGTGTCAGGAAGCTGGATATTCCCCCTTTGGGTATTCCTGAGAGTGGCACCCGTTGGAAGATGGTTATAGTGGTGAAGTGAGGCTCTTCTGGAAGCCCTGGCCTAAGGAGCCTGAAGCCACTGTCTCACTCTGCAGCCGAGCGTGTTGCTGTACAGTGATTAAAGCAGCTGATGTGCATTTTGGATAAGCTTCAGAGTGACAAGTTCATTCTGAAGGAAAGAGAAGTCTTAGTTTACCATATAGTGCCTATTGCAGTCACGGTGGCAGCTGGTCAGTTCCCTGTGCATTTCCATGTGCAGTGGTGGGGAAGGCTGGCGCTGCCCAAGGAATGGCAGAGACACAGTGGGGTGGGCACAGGCTGTACCCCAGCGAGAGGCAGCGTGGAGCCGTGCATTGGGAACCTGCGTACGAGCTCCAGTGATGTCAGTGAGGTCAGATTTGTACTCTGCTGAGCAGCTCCCCAGGAAGATGGGCTGGGGCAGCAGGGAGGGGGGCGGTGCGCTCTAGGTGGGTCCAGTTTCCCCAAGTGCCTCCTGACCCAGTTCTGTCTCAGCACCTGTGTTTCCAAGCACTCTGCAGCTGGAGCGGAGAGGGAGGATCCTGTTCCATGGCACTTCTTCTGGCAGCTGCAGAAGGTTTGGGGAGCAGATCCTCTGCACAGGAGCTTAGAGCTCACTGGAGATGTAGTCTCAGTTTCTCCCTGCAGGCAGCCCCTCAGACCGCAGGCAGCAGGGCTGGTGGGGGTGCCGCAGGTGCTGGGCAGGGCAGGGTGGTCCCACCCCTGCCCAGCTGAGTGTTTCCTCCAGGCCAGCTGCTCTGTGTGCCGTGTTCCTCCATCCCTTTGAGCGGCTGCAGCCCCCAGCCGGGCCCTCTCCTGGCGCGCGCGCGGCGTTCCTGCGCTCCTCGTGCGGGAGCCGAGGCCCCGTGGCTGCTGCGGGGAGGAGCTGTGGCTGACGAGGCCTGAACTCCACTTCACCCGGGCCTGGCCCAGCTGCCTTCCCCCAGCTCTGTCCCCCAGCTTTGTTCTCCATGGAGCTCCCAGCTGGTGGAGGAGCTGTGGGCAGGGATGTGGAGTCAGGAGTTGGTTTCTGCTGACCTGAGTTCTGTAGGAGCTGGGGAGGGCAAGCAGGGAGCAGCATTCATCCTCCTGCCATGTCTGTCGTAGTGGGTGCAGTTCTTGTGCTACAGGCAACGTGAGACTGGACTGTTACAGGGCAGTGCCACCTTCCATCCTCATGCCCGGTGTCTGGGGCTGCTAGACACTGAGCTTTGGGAGCAGGACAGAGCCAGGGCCATGGTGACAGGGGCTGGTTGACTTTCTTCCTGTCCCATCCTCAGTGTCTGCAGAAAAGAAGGAACAGAGGTGCAGGGGCTGCTGCAGCTGCAGTCCTGCATGTCCTGCAGAAGAAGCAGTGGCTGGTCTGGGACAAGGGGCACAGTTGCTGTCACACCGTGTTGTGATGCCAGCTCTGAGGATGCTGGGGCGGCTGCAGCTGTGGAGCAGAAAGTGGCACTGGTGGTGCTGGTGGTGCTGGGCTGGATCTGGCCTGCTGGTCTGTTCTGTTCACATGGTGCCTTCCCTCGTGCAGGTGACAGCCACAGACGCAGACAGTGGTGCCTTTGGCTCCCTTTCCTACGCCATTGGCTCTGGCATTGGCAGCGTTGTCCCCACACAGTTCAGCATTGACAAGCACTCAGGGCAGCTGTGCACGGTGCAGCCCCTGGACCGTGACGAGGGCACCTCTGCCTACGACTTCACCGTCACTGCTGTGGATGGGGTGAGTGCTAGCGGGGCTGCGTTCGCAGTGTTGCTGACCCGGCGTTGTGCAGGGTTTGCTGCTGTCCTGGCCCTGTCTCTGATCCGGTGCCTCCTCAGGGCGGCCTGAACTCCATGGTGTACGTGAAGGTGTTCCTGGAGGACACGAATGACAACCGGCCAGTGTTTTACCCGCTGGAGTACGCCGCCAGCATCAGCACCCAGAGCATGCCGGGGACAGCCGTGCTGCGCGTCACCGCCCACGACAAGGACGAGGGGCTGAACGGGAGAGTGACCTACCGCATCGTCCTGGGAAACTCGCCCCCGCTCTTCTCCCTCAACAAGGACACAGGTGAGAGCTGGCAGCAGCTGGAGCACTGTGATGTGGGAGAGTGAGCAGCCTGAGTGTCGCTGCTTGGCCACCTCAGCAGTGCAGTCTGTCTCCAGAGTACATCTGTTCCTCTCCCTGCCGCATCTTTCCCTGCTAAACTTCCTTAGCCTCTGGTAATCCCTTCCCAGACTCAGTCACTGCCTTTTGTTTCTGCTCCCTGTTCTGTTCTTCATTTGTCCTGTCTTCCTTCTTCTCCCATTCCCCATCCCTGACTCACTGTGCCTTTCCTCTCGTGTGCTGGTGCTTCACCCCATCAGGCTGTATCCTGCTTCCTTTCTTGTCCCTGCCAGTCCCCTCTTCCCCAGCTCAGTTAACTCTCCTCTATAACTCTGTCACTCTTGATCCCACTGTTGTCGTTGGTTGCATCTGCTTGAAGCTAGAGCAATTTCTGCTGGGGAAGTGGGCGCATGGGTGTGTGGTGCCAGGGGCTCTCAGCAGGACAGAAAGGTGCATTGGGGCATCTGCACACTGGTTCTCAAGTTTCCATCTGGTGACTGGAATGAGACAAGCCCTACTAGCCCTTCTTATGCAGGACCACCTCCTTTGTAGGGCCTATCACTATGGTCCTTCTGCATCCCCTCCCAGAGCCTCCCCGCCAGCCCAGGACCCATTTGCTGTGTTATGACACTCACCCTGTGCCCCAGATTGGAAGCCCTCTCCCCTCCTTTCCCTCTCCCAAGATCTCCTTCTGGCTCATGTCCCACAGCCTGTACCGCTGCTTAACTCAGAGCTGAGTGTAAGGTTAACTGTGGAGGATTTGGGGAGGCTTTGCTGGGGGAGCCCCACTCATTCACTTCAGCTCCTCCGTGGTGGGCTCCCACTGTGATGCACATTGTTTCCTGTCCCTTCTGCTCTGTCTTTTCCAGCTTATGGTTTGTCACCTGGTGCCAGGTGACAGGGGTGCGGCACAGTGCCACATCAATGACTTTCTTCCTTAGGTGTCATCTCTCTGTCGTGGTCTCTGAGTGGCAAAGCCAACACCCTGGTGCAGCTGGTGATCTCTGCTCAGGATGGGGGGGGCCTGCAGGCACAGCCCAATGCCCGGGTAAACATCAGCATCGTGGAGGGCACAGTCTCACCCCCTGTCTTTGAGCAAGCTCAGTATTTCTTCAGCGTGCCTGAGGACATGCCACAGGGTACCAGTGTGGGGGCTGTCCAGGCCCAGAACCCGCCAGGTATGAGCTTGTCCCTTTTGCATGTTGTCACTTCCCCTGTCCCCACACCATCCTTGAGGCCCAGCATCCACCACACTTCCTCGTGGAGTGGCCCTGCTCTGAGAGCTCCACACAGGCACATCAGAATGTGCACCCAGCTCAGCACCTGTGCTTACACAAGTGTGTATGCACACCTGTGTGTCCGTGCACATGGGCACGGTGCTGCTGCACACCTTGGACCGCAGTTCCTGACCGTGGGGCTGAGGGAGTGAGCTGGTGGCAGCTCATTCCTTCTGTCTCCGTCCTCTTGCCCGCAGGTCACGCTGATGACATCTTCTATGCCATCTCCTCGGGGGACCCTTATGGCTATTTCTCCATCGACTCGGCCTCGGGGCAGCTCCGCACCAGCCTGCCTCTGGATCACGAGTCCCAGTCCGTCCTCGTCCTGGACGTGCAGGCCCGGAGCGGTTCACCCCCTGCCTACAGCAGCACGCGCGTGAAGATCTCGGTGTCGGATGTGAACGATAACGCGCCGGCGTTCCCGGCTCCCTCCGACTCCATCTTGCTGCCGGAGGCCACAGAGCCCGGGACGACAGTGTACACGGTGCAGGCCGAGGACCGCGACAGTGGGGCCAACGGGCAGGTGACCTTTGAGCTGGTGTCGGGGGGCGAGGGCGCCTTCGCGGTGGAGCGCGCCTCGGGGGCCGTGCGGCTGCTCGGGGCCCTGCACTACGAGGCCGCCTCGGCCTACAGCCTGGCCATTGCGGCCCGGGACAGCGGCGTTCCCCAGCTCAGCTCCACCTTCACGCTGCTGGTGCACGTGCAGGCCGAGCACGACAACGGGCCCATCTTTGACACTCTGACCTACCGCGTGGAGGTGCAGGAGGGCGCTCCCGTCTCCACCCGCTTCCTCCAGGTGAGGGCCCTGGCGCACGATGTGGAATCCGCGGCGCTCACCTACCACCTGCGGGCAGATGGGGACGCTGCCAGCTTCGGCATCGTGCCCGAGAGCGGCTGGCTGTACGTCAAGAGCGCCCTGGACCGGGAGACGCGGGACCTGTACGTGCTGACGGTGCTGGCCTCGGTGGGAGGCACCGGGGCCGCGGCAGACGCGCGGAAAACTGGCACCAGCACCGTGCGGATCAGCATCACTGACGAGAACGACAACAGCCCCCGGCTGAGCGAGGAGCGCTACTTCTTCACCGTGTCTGAGAACCAGGCTCCTGGCAGCAGCGTGGGGAGGGTGATGGCGAGTGACCGGGACGCCGGGCAGAACAGCCGGCTCACCTACCGCCTGCTCCAGCACGATCCCAACTTTCTCATCCACACACAGACAGGTGAGAGGCTCCTGGCTTCCTAGGTGGGGCCAGCTGGTGAGGAAGCCCAGGGCAGGGCAGCAGTGATGGCAGCCAGGCCAATGCAGCTGCAGAATATTCACCTTACTGCCCCACAGTGCTGGGCTCCTGCAACGCACCTCAATAACTCAGCTGAGCACAGGCTCTGCTCTAATGCAGCTTGTGGGCTGAGCTGTGTCCCCACTTAGCAGTGTTCTCACTTCTTGTGCCTGTCCTATTCCTGGAAGTGTTCAAGGCCATGTTGGATAGGGCTTGGAGCAGCCTGGGATAATGGAAGATGTTCCTGCCTATGACAGCAGGGTGGAACAAGATGGGCTTGAAGGTCCTTTCCAACCCAAACCCTTCTGGGATTCTCCCTCACAGGAGAGGTCAGCACCAAGCACAGCTTGGATCGGGAGCAGCAGTCCAGCTTCCAGCTCCTGGTGATTGTGCAGGATGGGGGAGCACCACCCCGCAGTGCCACCGGGACCATCTATGTCACTGTGCTGGATGAGAATGACAACGCTCCTGCTTTCCTCCACGTGGGCAGTGGCCAGGAGCTAACTGTGCAGGTAGGGGTGCAGCTGGAGCACCAATGAGGCAAGGGCCTGGTGGCCTCTGGATGTGGGGGCAGGTGGTACTGCTGGGGACAAGGGGGTGGGGACCCAGCAGAGTTTCAGGGTTGGAGATGAGCAGGCACACATCGATCCATGCATCAGCCAGGGCAGTTTGGTGAATGTGAGATGTGGCAGGAGGGGCATGTTCTTGGGCAATGCAGGTATGCTGGTGCACAGAGCAGGCAGGGCCTCTGAAGGGCTCTGGCACAAGCAGGACTGGCCAGAGGGCAGAAGCTCTTGGCTCGCACGTGCCTGTAGGGAGGGACAGCAAAAGGAGCCCTGAAGCTAACACAGGTTCAGAGAAGAGCCAGGGTAAACAGTGGTGAGCAGGGAGACTCAGGAGGCTATCACTCTCTAGTCTGGGGATTTTGGGTACAGCCACTCATCTTTCTGGGAGGTCAAGAAAGCATTGTCCAGCTGGGCTTGGTATGCACAAGTGTTTTCTGTGATTCTACTGTCTGTGCCAGCCAGGCTTTCCCTCCACACTCTAGTGGCAGCAGTCACCAGGCACTGCATGTGCTGCAGACCCAGCTGCACAGGTACTGCTCAGGAGAACTGGGTGAGGACCTGCCCCCGCCCGCCTGCCTCTGCTCCTCTGTGTCCCTGAGGGCAGCGAGGGCTCGTGGGAGCCAGCTGAGGCCACTGGCAGCAGCAGAACAGGATGGGCAGCCAGGGCCCTGGCCTCGTCTGCTCGGCACGGAGCAGGGACAGCTGCAGCTGGACGGCCATTGCTGCACGTCCGGCTGTGTGCTCAAAGCCCTTGCTCTGAGTTGCTTCAGAAACACCAGGATGATGACAGCCACCCTCTGTCACACGTCCTGCCTGAGCTGTGCACCCCAGACAGGTGAGAGCAGACAGGACTGTGTTGTGTCACTCACTGCTGGCACAAGATCTGGGGGCACTGCAGCTCCAGCCAGGCCTTCCCTGTTCATTGCTGTTTCCCTTCCCATTCTAGGGTGCAGTCATCCCTTGCCCAGCCATCTTCTTGCATGCCCTGCTCTGCTGGCGAAGCTGCTGGCAGGGCTTGGCCTGGATGAGCACGTCTCCCAGAGCCTAGAGGAGGCAAGGGGGCCCAGTTAGTCTGGCCCTCTCTCTGAGCAAGGCTCTGGGAGCAGAGCAGGCCAGGACCAGCCAGCCATGGCGTGGCTGAGGGAGCACTGGGTGTGCTCTGCAGTTGGGCATTGTTTCGTGAGCCCTGCTCCTGTGTGGGGACACCTGTGACACACGGCAGCACCTGCAGCTGATCCCGGTGTCTGGGGGCACCAACTGCTGCACGTGCGCTGCTAGAGCTCTGCTCTTACAAAGAGGCCATGAAAGATGCATCCTTCAGGGGACAGGACAAGGCTGAGATGGGTTCAGAGTTCTGAGGGCAGGTAAATGCTGCAGCAGCTCCAAGCAAACACCTGTTTGGGCACTTTGGTTTGCAGGTACTGGAAACAGAGATACAGAAGGGTGGAGCACCATAACAGCCCACTGTTAGCCGTGTTTTGGATGTAGAAGACAGACTTGGAGGAAGAAGTGAAAGCTAGATGATAACACAAAGCTGCATGATTTCTTGCAGACGTGCTCAGGGCAGTGCTCATGCCAGTGTTCAGCGGGCAAAGCAGAGGAGGGAGGGTTCTGTGTCAGCAGCTTCCAGCATCAGCTGCGGTGTGCTGAGGTGAAACACACTGGTGATACGCTGGCAGTACATGGGATGTTTGCAAAGGGTCTGCAGTAAGGGATCCTCCCAGGGAATGATTGCCAGGAGAGGGGAGGGAGAGCAAAGGGAAGGAAGAGGGTGCCTGTTTTCAAAGGCAGGGTGCTCCTGGTGCTGGTGTTTTGCTGTATCCCCTCAAAGATACGATGGTTAATGTCACTGGCGTGTTTACAGCATTCAAGGTGAGGGCTCCCTGTGCAGAACTGCAGAAGGACCATGTTTCTTGCAGAAGGATCATGCAGAAAGGGTGGCACTTAGTGGTGGGCTCTGAACTGCCTGCTTCTGTTTGGGGAGAAGTCTGGAGCTTTCTGAATGTGCTGCACAAGGCTCAGGGACAGGCAAAAAAGCAAATCAAACGCTGAGTTAATTAGAAAAGAAACAGAGAATGAAAGAAAGTATCATCACCCACAGCTCAGATTCTGCCCACACTCTCCGCCTGGTTCCATTCCCTAAGTGAGCAGAATGCTAGAAACTGTTTAGAAAAGGATGTTAATGGGATCTCTGGCAGATAATGGTTCCAAGCAGAAATAAAACATTCTTGGCATGGACAAAGCTGCTGAACTATCACAAAGGTGTGCACAGAGTTGTGGGGAAATGAGAAGTTGCTTTTTTATAACACAAGACCAGGCAGCTCCATAAGAACTGACCAGGCAGCAGGTTTAAAATAAACACAGGCAGCACTTCTTCATGCAGAATGTAATTAAATTGTGAAATCATTGCCCAGAGTTGCATGGGTTCAAAACTAGATGAATTCATGGAAAGAAAAAAATCCATCAAAGGCTGATGAACACAAATATGATCTGTGGCTCAGGAAGTGTCTGAGCCACAGTGGGCTGGGAGCCGGGGAAGTTCACAGGAGGATTGTTCTGTATGTACCATGTTTCTCACATTTCTGTATATCACTGCCAGCCCCTGCCAGAGCTGTGCTTGTGGCCAGAATGGCTGTGAGCTTGGCACCAGGCTGGTGTTTGCAGCAGCCTTCGGGGAGGGTGGGCAGAGCCAGCTACGCCCACGTGGCCGCTGTCTCACCAGTTTGCATAGGCAAGCCCAGTGCTGTTGCTGTTTGTTCCTGTTTGTGTGACTGGACTGGCATTTGTACGTGGGGCTGTGTGGGTGTTGCTCATGTAAGTCCTCTGACATGTCTGCTTTTCTCAAAGGGGTCTGATTCCTCGTGGAAGGGGAGAGTGTCCCTGCCTGCCGAGCAGGAGCCGCTCAAGTCTGGGCTCAGGGCAGTGGGGGCAGATGCTGCCCCAGCCTGTAGCAGGGAGAGGTTGGAAGGGGCCTCTGAAGCGTGGCCCCACGTAGAGGTGTCCACGCAGACCCTGCTTTCATCAAGGGCCAGGCTATATTTAGGACTGTGCCTCCATCACTGCTGTGAAAGGCTGTTCCAGATTCCTTGATCTGGTACTAGAAAACATCTCTTCATTTCCAGCCTAAACTAATTTCTGACCATTTTATACTCATTTGTTCTTGTGCCAATATTGTGTTTTTGCTTAAAAAGCTGTCCTCTCTCCCTGGAATTTCCCTCCCTCTCTCAGTGTTTACAGAGCACAGTCCCAGCACAGCTTAGCCTGGCTGAGCGAGTCCAGCTCCTCTGGTCTCCCCTCCCAGGGCTTCAGCACAGTGCCAGCAGCTTGGGCAACAGCTCTGGCCCTCACCTCCACCCAGAGACCTGCATGCTCTTCTCCAGAGCCCTGCTTGGATTCCACTTGTCCTTTTCCTAAAAGCATTAAGTGGCAGAGATCACTCTGCTCAGCTGGGTCTGGGAGGGTGGTCTCTGCCACAGGATGTGCTGATGGGATGGGAATGTGAGGTCTGTTCCCTTGAGGTGGGAATTTGGCATCTGCTGGGGCGGAGGGAACAGCAGAGCCCATGCCAAGTGGGAATCCTGTTCCACCAAGGAGAATGTGCTGGAGGGGGCAGATCTGCAGCGGGGAGGGGATGTTTGCTGAGGATGATTCCAAAACCTGACGGGTGCTGAGGGACAGCGAGGGGGGTGCATCCAGTTCCATAGCTATCCAGAAAAGGTGTGCAGTGCTGTAATGTGTGATCTCTGTGGCAAAGGAGATAGCTCCCCCCAGGACATGAGGTTACCTGAGCACGTGTGATTGATGTCTCGATGGTCTTGTGCTGCACTGTCATAAAATGGGGGTCTAAAGTGCCTACAGACAGGCAGTGCTACTCAGGAACAAAGGAGAGAAGGGAAAAGCCCCAAGTTGAGGTCCCTGAGCCCCAGAAGATCTGCCAGCTGCACTTCCAGAGGTGGGAAACCTCCCTGGCTAGCTGTGGGAGCTGTGAAGGTCCCTGGCTGTGGCCGGGGGGCTGGCACTGGGCTGTCAGGGGGGCTGGCATTTGCAGCTGAAGGGGTCTGTTGGGGCAGGGAGAACCAGGGCTGTTGTGGAGCCCTGCACTTACTGCCTGCAGAGGTTCGGGGTGTAGCAGGGGAGAAGCAGTGCCCTCCTGCAGCCCTGCAGTGTGCTCCCACCCTGAGTGTGTTGTTAAATGGGAGGGCAGGGAAGGAGGGCTGGTGAGGCAGAACCTCCCCGTGCCAATTGCTGCGGGATCCTCCATGTTCCCAGCCTCAGGCACTGCTTGCGGGTCCTGCGGGGGTCTGTGCTGTGGGTAAGGTGGAGGGCTGGTGCAGGACAGCGCAGACCTCATGCCCTGCCTGGGGGGCTGTGGGGTGATCTGAGAGGGTCCCTGTGCCACTCAACTGTTCCCGGCCATGCGGCAGGTGCTGGAAGAGAAGCCAGCAGGACTCCTGGTCGCCTCCCTGCAGGCCAAGGACCCCGACGAGGGGGAGAACGGGACCATCACCTACTCGCTGATAGGTACGAGCTGCAGGAGTGGCAGATCCGTGCTGCTCTGCCTTGCAGCGTCACCCGGGTGCCCACTGCCCGGGATGCCCACGCTGCCCTGCCCTGCCCTGCCCTGCCCTGCCCTGCCCTGCCCTGCCTCCTGCAGCCGCGCTCCCCTCTCTCCGCAGGAGCCTGGGCAGAGCGCTTCGCTCTGCACGTGGCGACCGGGGAGCTGCGCACGGCCGCGGTCCTGCGCCGGGCCGAGCGCGCCGAGTACATCTTCACCGTGGCAGCCAGCGACCGCGGCGCCGCGCCGCGCAGCACGTCCGCCGCCGTCCGCGTGCAGGTACCAGCGCCCCGTCCTGCCGGCTCTCCTGCCCCTCTGACCCCTCACTCGCCTCTTGGAGGGCACCACAGCTGCTTGGCAGCCTTTCTCCCACCTCCTCATCCTCTACCGCCTGCAGCCCTGGGCACTCCCTGCTCCTGCTCAGCTGTTGATCCAGCCCTAAAATCCACGTGGAGAGCCTGGGGTGGGAGGGGATGCCCCTGCGCTTGCTCTCATTTCCAAAGAACTGCCAATTGCAGTTCTCCCTTCTCCAGGTCTTAGACAGCCGACCCTGTCCTAGATACTCTGGTGCAGGAAAGACGTCTGAGGTTCCCTGCACAGAGACTTCCACTCCTGCCAGTGTCTACTGAGACCAAGGGCCTGCAGGGTGTTTATTCTGACCTGCAGGATGTCCCTGATGTCTGTGTCACTTTGGTACTCCCTGCCTGGTACTGCCCAGGCAGCTCCATCCTTTCTTTCCTGCTAGTAATGAGCTTCCTTTCAGAGCAGAGGCTCTGGTTCTCCCTGTCAAGGCACTCCCCCCAAATGTCTGCGCATCCATGTCCTTGCAGTTGCCAAGGCCATCTGACTGCCTTTGCTGTGCCATCTCTACCAGCCCTGCCCATTGCTCCCTTGGGCCAGCTGGTCCTCAACTGTCCCCACTCTGTGCCTTTCCCCCACTAGTGTGGGAGCTCCAGAGCTGAGTTCCAGCCCAGGTGGGTGTGACACACCACGTTCCCTTGTGTGGAGCCTGGCATTAGCCTGTCACATCTGCATTCAGCCACCAAAGGCATATTTTATACCATTTCCTTTTTACACTATGTCTATAACTGTTCTTGTTGTCAGAGCTGTTCTGCAGCCTCCAGAGCACTGAGGCCAGGCTGCCCGTCCCCATCATGCTGGTTTGTGTCCCTGTCCCCAGTCACTAGATTTGATCCCCTCTGAGCTGACAGCTTTGTTGTTACTCCTGTTTTCCTCAGCTCCTTGACAGGAATGTGCTTCTTCTGCAGGTTTTCCCTTCAGATCATACTGTGGTGGCCTTTACAGCATCCTCTCTCCCATCTGCAAGTGCACTTCATCCCCAGATTAACTCCAATATCTTTAATAAGACTAGTGATAGTATTTATTTATCTTGGGTCATACTGGGTTCTCTTTCTGTGCCTCCCATCAGGATGAGCGTGACCTCTCTTCTTACTCACTTTTGCTTATGTTTGTAGAATTGTTTCTGCTGCCGTCTTGGCTTTGCAGTGTTGGATACGGTCATGGAGCCAAGGAGGGCTGAGGGAAGGCACCTTGCAGGTCACCTTCTGCTGCCCCCTGCTCAAATGGGGTTGTCTGGGTGACTTTTGGCCATCTCCAAGGCTGGAGGCTCCACCACCCGTGGGCAACTTGTGCCAGGGCTCAGGCACCCACACAGTGAAAAGTGTGTTCTGAGGACCAGAGGGACCCTCCTGTGTTCCAGAGCGTGCCCTGGCACACAGCCCCCTGTGCGTGCCACTCACTCCTTCCTCTCCTCACAGGTGTTGCCATCCTCCCGCATGCTGCCCCGGCCTGATGCCACCGTGTTGACCCTGCATCCTCTCGAGGGGGTCAAGCCGGGGTCTGTGATTGGTTCAGTGGCCCCCCCGGATGCCCCTGCACGAGGACAGCTGACCTACACGGTGGTAGGAGGTGGTGGGGATGGCACCTTCGTGGTTGATAGTATGACAGGGGAGATTTATGCTGCCCGTGAGCTGGACTATGAAGCTGGGGCACGGCACGTGCTCCAGGTGAGTGCTGAGGACACGCAGCACGGCTATCCCTCCAGCAGGTTGGTGCTGGTCCAGATCCACGTGCAGGACTGCAATGACCAGGCACCCACCTTCCCCGAAGACCCCATTACCATTGTGGTGCCTGAGAATGCCCAGGCCGGCTCCTCCATCTTCACCTTCCAGGCGCTGGACGGGGACGGGGTGGGCCCCAACAGCCAGGTGCGCTACTCTCTGCTGCACCTGGAGCCGGCCGGAGCCCCGTTCCAGCTGGACAGCCGCTCGGGGCAGCTCAGCCTGCGCCACGGCCTGGACCGCGAGGCCGCCGCCTCCTTCCTGCTGGTGGTGGAGGCCACGGACCAGGCGCGCAACGCCAGCCAGCGCCGCTCGGCCGCCGCCACCGCCCGCGTGTTCGTCACCGACGAGAACGACAACGCGCCCGTCTTCCTCTCGCCCGCCGCCGTCAGCGTCATGGAGGACCAGCCCACGGGCTTCGTGGCGCTGCACGTGGTGGCCCAGGACAGCGACCTGGGCGAGAACGGACGAATCAGCTACTCCCTGCGAGCAGGCAACAGCGATGGCCGCTTCCACCTCAACCCCAGCACGGGTGAGGGACGGAGGGTGCAGGAGGGGACGTGGGGCTACTGGGAACAGGGAGGGTGCAGGAGGGGATGTGGGGGTACTGGGAGCACGGAGGGTGCAGGAGTGGAGACAGGGATACTGGGAGCACGGAGGGTGCAGGAGGGGACGTAGGGGTACTGGGAACATGGAGGGTGCAGGAGTGGAGACGGATACTGGGAACACAGAGGGTGCAGGAGGGGAGGTGGGGATACTGGGAGCACGGAGGGTGCAGGAGGGGACACAGGGGTACCGGGAGCACGGAGGCGGAGGAAGGTGCAGGGGTACACGAGGATGTTGCACGGTGCGTGGGAGGAGGGTGTGGGCTGGGGAGCCTGGAGGAGTGAGACTGGGGCTGCAGGGACACGGTGCTGCTGTCTCCTGAGACCCTTCTGTCCTGGCACAGCCCAGTGCCTGCAGCCGCACAGTGGTCCCAAGGCATGAGCCCAGTGCCCCTGGTGCCAGCTTGCCCCTCTCCTGTGCCCGCAGGTGCGCTCTCCATCGTGCGGGCCCTGAACCGGGAGGAGGTGGCGCAGCACAACCTGACGGTGGTGGCCACAGACCACGGCTTCCCACGCCTCTCTGCCACACAGCTGCTGTCTGTGCTGGTGCTGGACGTCAATGACGAGGCTCCTGCCTTTGAGAAGCCTGAGTATGAGGCCCACATCATGGAGAACCTGCCGGCTGGCAGCCCAGTGCTGCAGGTGCTGGCCACGGACCGGGATCTGGGTGAGCATGCAGGCAAGGGTGAGCTGCCCAGTTCAGTCAGGGCCTGTCTGGAGGTGCAGCCCCAGGTCTGGGCATACCCTGCTCCCTTCTGCCAGTCTGGAGAGCCTGGCTGACCAGAGAGAAGGATCAGCACCTGGGCTGGAAGTGGGAGATGGGCTGAATCCTGGGAGAGGGTGGGAATGGAGCAAGGACTGTGGTTCCCTCTGGTCCCCTGGCCCATGGCCTTTGTTCTGTGGGTTCTCCTTGGCCATCTGGCCTCCCACCAGCTGGGTTAGGCTGGACCACCACACACACCTCTGCCACCAGGGAGGAGCCCACCCTCTCACCCTCCTGTGAGAGCAGGGAGCAGGGAGGTGCAGCACTGGGTGCCACATGAGGTGCTGGGGCTGCTGCTGCTGGGCTGCCTTCAGAGCACCTTTGTCCCCGCAGGTGCCAACGGGCAGGTGTCCTATGGGGGTCTCTCTGGGGGGCCATTCTCCATCCACCCACAGACGGGGCTCATTGTCACCACGCGTCCCCTGGACCGGGAGGAGCAGGAGCAGCACGTGCTGACAAGTAGGCGAGGGGAGGTAGCGGGCAGGGGCTTCCTGCTGCTGGGGTGGGGAGTGTTGCGGGGAGGGCAGGCCGTGGGGAAGGAGGAGGGGCTGTGGGGCACTGCAGGCCGTGGGGTGGTTTGGGGCTGCAGGAATGCCGATGCTGTCATGCCTGGCCCTGTGGGTGGCTGGGTGTTGGCATACAGCCGCCGTGGCCGTAGCTCCTGGCCAAGGCAGCCCCCGTGTCCTGCAGTCTACGCGCGGGACGCCGGCCTGCCGCCCAGCCTCACCAAGGCCACCGTGCGGGTCACTGTGGGGGATGAGAATGACCACGCACCCCGCCTGGAGAGCGAGTCCTGCTCCGTGGAGGTTCCTGAGAACCAGAGTCGTGTGGCACTCTACACCCTGCGGGCCACTGATCCCGATGGTGGGGAGAACGGGCGCTTGGAATACCGGCTGACAGGTGAGTTGCACTGGGAGCGTGGGACTGGGCAGGGACTTCTCCCTGGGACTCCCTGGATCTAGGGACATCAACAGCAGCAGTCCCGTTCCACGTCAGTTCTTTCCTGCTCCAAGCTGCACGGCATTGCTGCCATCTCTCAGCTCTCTGCCCCCAGTAAAGAGCGCCCTAAGACCTGGACAGGCTCATTCCCCAGTCTTGTGTCTAGTTCCCCAGGTGTAGACCAGTTCCACACCTCTCCTCGCTGCTCTGACCTGTTAATTCACAGGTTTCCAAGTCAGATTTTTGCTGTATCCTGTCACAGGCGGTCTGGGGACACCCTATGGCAAAGCAGTGGCCCAAGGAGGTTTGCTCCCACTAGGACTCACTCTACCTACCCTGCCAGACCCCGCAGTGGTGGGCTTTATGCTCTCCAGGGCTTTTCTCATTCCAGTTACAGGCATGGTGCGTTGTTAGTTCCTCCTCCTTTTCTCTTTTAGGTGGAGACCCTGGGCAGGATTTCAGCCTAGACCCCATCTCTGGTGTCCTCTCCACTGCACACGCCCTCGACCGAGAGCGAATTGCTTCCTACAGCCTCACTGTAGTGGTGCAGGACCACGGCTCCCCCCCACGCAGTGCTACCATGTCGGTGACTGTGCAGGTGTTGGACCTCAATGACAACGCACCCAGTTTTGCTCAGGCCAGCTACACGGTGGAGGTGCCAGAGGACCTGCCAGTTGGAGCCCTGGTGCTGCAGCTGGTGGCCGAAGACCCGGATGAGGGCACCAATGGGCAGGTCTCCTACTACCTGGGCAACGAGTCGCTGGGCATGTTCCAGGTGGAGCCGCAGAGCGGGCGCGTGCGGAGCGCGCAGGCGCTGGACCGGGAGCGCCAGCCCAGCTACAGCTTCCTGGCCAAGGCGGTGGACTCGGCGCCCTGGGAGCCCAAGAGCGCGGCCGCGCGTGTCACCGTCGTGGTGCGAGACGTCAACGACCACGTCCCGGCCTTCCTGCACAGCCCGCTCACCGTCAACCTGTCGCACCACACGCCGCTCAAGCAGGTGGTGGCCACCGTGAGGGCCGAGGACAGGGACGCGGGTGCCAACGCCTCCATCCTGTACCGCTTTGCCACGCCCAGCCCCGCCTTCGCCATCAACTCCTACACGGGGGACATCCAGCTGCTGCAGCCGCTTGGCACGCTCAGCCAGCGCCAGCGGACGCTCTTGTGCTGGCCATGGACCTGGGGCAGCCGGCGCTCTCCTCTACAGGGGTGGTGGTGATCCATGTGCAGGAGGAGCCCTACCGGGGGCTGCGCTTTCCCCGCAGCACCAGGGACGTGGCTCTGGCTGAAAACGCCGCCCCAGGTACCCGCTGGCAGTGACCAGAAAGTGCTGTGATGGAATGGCATCGGGCACGGGGGGGAGGTGGGAGGCGCTGTGGGGAGCCCAACCAGAGAGCACTGGGGGGTCCGAGGAATTCCTGTTATGCTTTGGGCAGACCCGAGGAACTGCAGGGTCTGGGTGGTGCCCAGGCTGGTCAGGGTGGTGTCCCTGTAGGCTGGCTGGTCTCAGTGTGTTCAGATCACTGTAGGCAGCCACAGCTGTCCAGGTGCTCTTGGAAGGTCTCCAGGGTCACAGTGAGACCACTGAGGAGCCATGGATAGGCACTGTGACACCAGGCTCCCAGCCCAACATTAACCTTAGCTCTTCAGTCCTCTGTCAGCAGTGTCCTCAGGCAGAGTGGTGCTCCTGTGGTACAGCACATGCTGCCTTGCACGCCATGCTTGACCCTTTGCCACGTGCTCCAAAGCTCCACTGTCTGTTCATACTCTTTTGCTCTCCCAGGCACTGAGGTGGTGAGTGTCCAGGCCATGCACACGGGGGGCTCTTCAGGGCACATCACCTACAGCATCATCAGTGGCAATGAGAGGAACACCTTCCTGATCCAGCCCAGCTCAGGTACAGCTCCAGAAACACTTGGGGAGCTCTGCTCATGCCTGCTCAGGTGCTCAGGGCCCCAAGGGCACGGGAACACCGTCCACACTCTGTACCAGTTAGTTGAGGGGTATTAGTTAGTGTGGACACTGCTCTGTCGCTGACCGGCAGCTGTTAGCACTGCTCCCAGTGCAATTGTGGTCCCCCATGAGGTTTTTCCACGGCTAGATGGGATTTTGGGGAGACATTCTTCCCTTGTGAGGGTGGTGAGGCTCTGGCATAGGTTGCCCAGAGAACCTGTGGATGGATGATGGATGGATGGATGGATGGATGGATGGATGGATGGATGGATGGATGGATGGATGGATGGATGGATGGATGGATGGATGGATGGATGGATGATGGATGGATGGATGGATGGATGGATGATGGATGGATGGATGGATGGATGGATGGATGGATGGATGGATGGATGGATGGATGGATGGATGGATGATGGATGGATGATGGATAATGAATGGATCTATGGATGGATGGATGGATGATGGATGGATGGATGGATGGATGGATGGATGGATGATGGATGGATGGATGGATGGATGGATGGATGGATGATGGATGATGGATGGATGATGGATAATGAATGGATCTATGGATGGATGGATGGATGGATGATGGATGGATGATGGATAATGAATGGATCTATGGATGGATGGATGGATGATGGATGGATGATGGATGATGGATAATGAATGGATCTATGGATGGATGGATGGATGATGGATGATGGATGGATGATGGATAATGAATGGATCTATGGATGGATGGATGGATGGATGATGGATGATGGATGGATGATGGATGGATGGTGCTGGTACATCACTCCCCCCTTCCCACTGTTCCCCCCAGGTGCCATCTCAGTGCAGGACTCCAGTAGCCTGGACTTCGAGGCCAGCCCCCGGCTGCGACTGGTGATCCAGGCAGAGACTGCAGCTTCCTTTGGCTTTATGGCCATAAACCTCAACCTCCAGGATGTGAATGACAACCTGCCCCGCTTCCAGCTGCAGAACTACGTGGCGTTCATCTGGGAGTCACAGAGCTATGACTCACCTGTCATCCAGGTATGGTGGGGCACAAACAGGGACACCTGAGCCCTGGCCTGGCTGGAGTTACAGAATGGGGGCTGCAGAGGCCTGGGGTTGGCACCAGCACACAAATCCTGCCTTGGGCTCCACAGCTGAATCTCGTGTGGCTTTGCAGGTGCTGGCAGATGACCTGGACCAGGGAGCAAATGGGCAGGTGACTTATGCCATCAACCAGTCCCTGCCAATGCCAGGCTTGTACCACATTGACCCTCAGACTGGCACCATCACCACTGCTGCCATCCTGGACAGAGAGATCTGGTCCCAGACCCGGTGAGTGCAGCCAGGCTAGGGGATGCCAGGCCAGGGACAGAGTTGCACAGCCCCGAGGCATGGAGAGCACTGTTCTTGGTGCCCCCAAAGCTGTCCCAGCCTGGCTGTAAACGGCTCTATGGAGAAGCACAGCTGAGGGTCAGTGGGAGTGATGGACACAGGAGCCAGATGGCCAAGATGAGCCCACG
The DNA here is from genome assembly GCA_034336665.1 of Luscinia megarhynchos. NCBI lineage: Eukaryota > Metazoa > Chordata > Aves > Passeriformes > Muscicapidae > Luscinia > Luscinia megarhynchos. Next base: position 136,518 of record JAPFBE010000003.1, read on the forward strand.
CACAGCTCAGTCAGGTCTCTGCAGAGCTGAGGAGATTGTGAGAGGGCCCTAGGTTCATCCATTCCCCTTCCCGCCTCCTTAATCCACACTGCATCTGCTCAGTTTCTTCTACCTGCAAGCACAGGATCCTTGTGTCCTGCCACATGGCTCCAGACCCCTGCACTAGCCTGAGCTCCCCTAGATGTTCCCTTGCATCCAGACAGGCCCTCTGGGCTCCTCTCCATGTGTGCACACTCTGGACATGTCCATCCACTCTAGCCACATGTATGGAAATGATGGCAAACACCCCACCATGAATCTGAAGCTTCTCCTGCCCTTTCCCACACACCTTGGTCAGGTGAGGTCCCCCAGTTCGTGTTCTTCCCCTGCACATGTGCCTCCATGGCTGTGGATTCCTCTGCCCTCTTCCCTGGTGTGTAGATCTGGGGTATTGCTTCCATCCACACATCCCTTGCCATTCCAGAGAGGCTCCAAGTGTCCCCCAGCAGCCAGAGAGCCCCAGACACCTGCTTGCACCCTGCAAGGTGCTCTGCCTGCACCCAGACACCTTCCAGACTTCAACACATGCCTTAGGTGTGCAAACACCTGCTGCCCTGTCCCAGCATGCTCTCAATGTTCCACACCCACTGCCCCACATGAGCTCTCCAAATCATGGAATCACTGAAGTTGGAAAAAACATCTGAGATTATTTGTCAACTAGACTAGAGCACTGAGTACACATCTTAAACATCTGCAGGGAAAGCACTGCACAGCTCCATCAGCCAGACTCTGAGCTGCTGCGCAGTTTGCCCACCACACGCACACGCTCCAGCCTGTGCACACCTGCAGTTCATGTCCCAGGTGCAATGCAGGTGTGCAGTGCGTGTCCCAGGAACTGTTACTCTGGTGAGGTGCTCCCTCACACGTGTGGGCACACACCTGACCCTCGTGCCTGCCCACAGCTTGGTGGTGACAGCGGTGGACCGAGGAACACCACCGCTCATGGGCTCGGCCACGCTGACCGTGGTGGTGATGGACATCAACGACAATAGCCCCACCATCCCAGTCCCCTGGGAGATCCGTGTCCCTGAGAGTGAGTGCCGTAGCACTGAGGGCCAGAGCTGGGGTACGATGGGCACCGTGGGGTGGGGAGGAGCCCCCAGGGAGGCCAGGCCAGTCCCTGTCAGGGGCTGGGTCACACAGACCCTCTAAAGCCCCCCGAGCTCTCTAGCATGACCCCTGTGCTGCTGCTGTGTCCTGAGTGAGCAACCTGAACCTCCAACTCAGCCCTGGCCCCTGCCCCGTGTCTGGGACTCTGGCTGCAGTCCTCTGCCAGTATGCCCTGTGCCCATGCCGCCCTCCATCTGCCCTGCCAAGCCCCTGCCATCTCCCTCTCCCATGGCATCTTCCCCTCTTCCTGGTGCTCAGGCTCTGGATTGAGCTGGTTTCCCACCAGGTGAGCCAGGTATGCTGGGCAGGGATGGGTGTGCTCGCTCACCCGTCTGCTCCCCACAGACACACTGCTGGGCACCCAGATAGCCCAGGTGACTGGCAACGACGTGGACTCGGGCCCTGCGCTCTCCTACACGCTGCTGCTGGAGGGGGAGGCGGCAGACACCTTCGGGGTGCTGCGCTACGGGGGCCACGTTGCCCTGACGGGGCCGCTGGACCACGAGCAGCGCAGCCGCTACACGCTCACCCTGCGCGCCTCCGACTCGCGCCACGAGACCGAGGCCAACCTCACCGTGCTCGTGGAGGATGTGAACGACAACGTGCCCACCTTCACCCAGGCTTTCTATCAGGTACGTGCTGCAGGTGTGCCAGCCAGCAGGGGCCATCCCCCACGAGCCCTCTGCAGCTGCTGCCTGCCCACCTGCCCTTACAAGCAGAGGATGGGTCCGAGCCCCTTCTAGTCCCACTTTCTGACCTTCATGCTGTCACTGTGGCATAGAAGGAGTTGAAACCAGACCAGCCCCTGCAAGGGACAGAGCTGGATGCAGAAGGTCCAGCAGAAATGGATGAGCACAGTGGAGAGGCCAGAGGGGGTGGGAAATGGGCCACAGCCCAGACAAGTGTTTGTGGCGAGACCTGGGCAGGTCCCTGTTGAAGGCTGTCTTGGGCAGTGTGTGCTGCAGTGCCGGAGCCCAGGCAAAGGGCTGGGGAGCTCCAGGAACGCTTAAAGGTCTAAGAGCACAAACCCTTGCCTGTGGTTTCCCTGGCCAGTGAGAGGCTGGACGACCTTGGCTTTGGCTGCCTGGCGAGCCCCAGATCCCCCTCCAGTGATGCTGGGGGCTCTGGGCAAGGGGCATCCAGATGCTGACTGGGGTTTCCTCCTCTTCCAGGTGCTGCTGCCAGAGCACACGCCTGCTGGCAGTGTCATCCTCACTGTGAGTGCAACCGACCCCGACTCGGGGAGCAATGGGGACGTCACCTTCCACCTGGCTGTGCCCAGCCCTGATGTTGCCATCGACCCCAGCAATGGTGCGTGGGCTTGGTGCTCTCATGGGTCAATCTAAGGGTGCCTGTGGAGGGGAGTGCTCCCGTGCTGGCCCTGTTCAAATCCTCACGAGGTCTCTGTCTGGTGTGGCTGCTGAGGCAGCCACAGCAGGGTGACCATCAAATGCTCCTCCAGCTCCTCCCTTCCCAGCTCCCACTGGTTCCCATTCTGACCCTGGCTTTCTGCTCCACAGGGACCCTCTTCACCACCCGGCAGGTGGAGTTCAATGCCAGCCAGCCCACCCTGGACTTAGTGGTGGAGGCCCGTGACCACGGCTCCCCCAGCCTCTCCTCCTGGGCCACAGTGCAGCTCCAGGTTCTGGATGTTAATGACCACAGCCCCCGCTTCCAGGAGCCGTGCTACAACGCCACTGTTCCCGAGGACCTGCGCCCAGGCACCACTGTGCTAACGCTGGAGGCAGGTGATGCCGACCTGTCCCGGGAGAATGCTGGCTTTGACTACACCATCGTCAGTGGGAACGGCGGCAACGCCTTCCAGGTGGAGAGCCGGGTGTCCCGGGCCGGGGGCCAGCTCCGCACGCAGGGGGCCCTGGTGCTTGTGGAGTCCCTGGACTTCGAGGCCATCCCAGTGTACAACCTGACCGTGGCAGCCTCGGACCGGGGCCTGCCGCAGCGCAGTGCCACCGTGCCCGTGCTCATCACCGTGCAGGACGTCAACGACAACGCGCCCGTGTTCTCGCGGGCCGAGTACCGCGCCGCGGTGAGCGAGGCCGCGCTGCCCGGCACTGAGCTGCTGAGGGTGGCGGCGCACGACGCCGACTCCGGGCCCCGTGGCCACGTTCACTACACCATCAGCTCAGGTGACCAGCACGGGCTGTTCCAGCTTCACGAGAGCACAGGGGCCCTGAGCCTAGTGCGGCCACTGGATCGGGAGTCCCAGGCACTGCACACGCTGGTGGTGCGGGCCACGGACACACCAGGTGGGCACTTTGCGCTGGTCCCCGTGGCCATCGAGGTGAAGGACATCAACGACAATAAGCCGTACTTCCCAGTGGAGGTGCTGAGCGCCAGCATCCGGGAGAACTTGCCCCCCGGCACGCTGGTCACCACGCTGCGCGCTGTCGATGCCGACACCGGCGCCTTTGGGGAGCTGCGGTACGTGGTGCTGGAGCAGGCAGCGGGGGACCCCACCGTGGGGGACGGCCGGGACGCCTTTGCTGTCAATGGGAGCTCTGGGGAGCTGCGCTCCCGCCTCACCTTTGACTACGAGCGAGCCAAAGCCTTCCAGCTCCTGGTTCGGGCCACCGACGCTGGCAACGCCTCAGCCACTGTGACTGTGCGGGTGCTGGTGACAGGGGAAGACGAGTATGATCCCATCTTCCTGAGCCCCTCCTTCAACTTCGAGGTGCCTGAGGGCGCGCGCAAAGGGCAGAGCATTGGGCGAGTGCTGGCCACGGATGAGGATGAGGGGGCTGACGGTGTTGTGCTGTACACCCTGGCAAAGCCCTCACCATACTTTGCCATCAACCAGACCACGGGCTCCATCTACCTGCGTGTGGACAGCCAGCCCCAAGGCGGGGCTGGGCGCGCCAAGAGGGAGCCACGGGAGATGAGCCTGGAGGTGCAGGCGCGCAGCCCCCTGCCTGCTTCCCGGGTGGCCTCTGCGCAGGTCACCATTGACGTCACGCACACCTCCTTCGGCCTGGCACCCGACCTCAACCTGCTGCTGGTGGCTGTGGCCGCCTCGCTGGGCGTCGTGGTGGTGCTGGCCGCCGTGGCCATCGTGCTGGCGCTGGTGCGCTCCCGGCAGCGCCGGGGCCACAAGAAGGCGGAGGGTGAGGGGGCGCTGGCCTGTGCACAGAGCGGGTCCTTGCAGAAGCTGGGCCGTGAGGAGCCAGCCCTGCCCGGGGCTGAGCACATCTACCACCAGGCACTGCCAGGGGTACGGGGCCGAGCCGGCGGGGCCCTACACGCGGGGCGGCTCGCTGGACCCCTCGCATTCCAGCGGCCGTGGCTCGGCTGAAGCCGCCGAGGACGACGAGATACGGATGATCAACGAGTACCCGCGTGGCCAGCATCACAGCCTCCATGCAGGAGCACATCGCCGCCCGCGGCCCTGACTCCGGCATCCAGCAGGATGCCGACCAGCTCTCCGATATCTCCTGTGAGCCCGCTGCGCTGGAGAGCACCCAGTGGTTCAAGAGCAAGAAGGGCTCTGGGCTGCTGCTGCCAGGGCCACCCCTGCAGCTGTACCGTGAGGACGGGGGGGGCAGCGCCTTCCTGGGTGTCCGCTGCGGCCTCAGCGTCTCCTCGCAGCCCCAGGACTACGCCTTCCCAGAGGACGGCAAGCCCTCCGTGGAGGGCTCGCTCACCGCCATCGTGGCCAGCGATGAGGAGCTCCGCGGCAGCTACAACTGGGATTACCTGCTGAACTGGTGTCCCCAGTTCCAGCCGCTGGCCAGTGTCTTCACGGAGATCGCCCGCCTCAAGGATGAGAGCTCCCTGCGCAAGCCCTTCCCGGCCAAGCCCAAGGCAGAGCCCAAGCCCCGCATCGACCCCCCGCCCCTCATCACCTCGGTGGCCCATCCAGGTGCCAAGTCCGTGCCCCCCAAGCCACCGCCAGGCAGGACCTTCCCGCACCCATCCTCCCTGCGCCGCTCGCCCATCAGCCACGAGGGCTCCATTTCGTCCTCCGCCATGTCGCCCAGCTTCTCCCCGTCACTGTCCCCGCTGGCCGCCCGCTCCCCTGTGGTCTCGCCCTTCGGCATCTCACAGGGACCATCCGCCTCCACCATCAGCGCTGAGCACTCGCTGGAGCCGCCCGAGGAGGCCGAGCTCAGGATTTAGAGCTGGGCCCCTGGACTCCTCTGCCCCAGCCCACAGCCGTGGGGCCGGAGCGGGCCCAGCCCAGGGCTGCTAAAATGGGTGCTCATCCCCCTCCCAGCGCTGTGCCTGGCTGGGCCCCCCGGGACCGCGGGTGCCCTTGGGGGCTGTCACCCCTGTCTCTCCCCACAGCTTGGCAGACCCTGTGCTGGCCGGTGCCCTATGGACTGCTGACCCCAGTGCTGGCACCCCGGGGTGATGGTCCATGTGCTGCTCGCAGTGGCTCGGAGTGGCGCTGGGCAGGATGGTGCTTCACGGTACTCAGTGCTCCAGGAGCGGCCGGGAGCTGAGGGGTGCTGGGCCAGGGGCTGCCGGCCCAGACCCTGCCCCACCCAGCTCCGGGGGCCATGCAGCAGCCCGGGCGCAGAGGAGCCTGAGCCCTCCCTAGGAGCTCCCGGGGCAGGGTGCATTGCCCCATAGCTCAGGGCGGTGTCCCAGGGCACAGATGCTGCCTGCGGGAGTGACCCTGCCCCAGGCCGGGAGGGGACACTCCCTGAGGGGACACTCACATGCTGGCTGTGGCAGAACGCAGCAATGCCCACGTCTTGCTCCCTGCCTGTGGCTGAGCCTTTGAGGTCTCTCCAGCCCTTTCACTACCCACTGCTGCAGGTGACACATGCAGGGAATCTCCTGCCCAGAGCTTCAGGATGGTTCCTGTGGTCCTGGGAGGGAGGGCCTGCCGTGCGCAGCATGGGAACCCTGTTCCTGGTTCCAGGTACCTGTCTGGGCAGGGGTCCCAGGCAGGGACAGTGGTGCTGGCAGAGCTGTGGGAGAGCTGACAGGGACAGCCCAGCCTCAGGAGCAGTGGTGATGGCTGCTGTGACCCACACACCCCTCAGGCCCAGCAGGCAGCCTGCAGCTGCAGGGGCACTGTGGGGGTGGCACCCCAAAAAGCCACATCGCCCAGCGTGTTCTCTTACAGCCGCAGTGGGGACACTGGGCATCTGGCCTTCCCTTCGCATGACTGCTCCCCAGGACCGTCTGGGCCACCTCCAGAACCCGGCCAAGGAGCCAGAGCCCCCTGCCCTGCCCAGCCCCTGTGCGGGGCTGCTCTGCACCCCGCTGTGCATGCTGTGCGCCCGGACGCAGCCCCCGCAGCGGGGCCGCTCCCCGCCCGCCCCGGCGCTGTGCGCAGCAGCCGCACGGGCAGCGCCGCTCACGGCGCGCTCTGCCCCGCCGAGCCCTTCCCGAGCCTCTGGGCCCTGGAGGCTGCAGCCCTCCTGTCCTGGGGCTGTGATTCCCACGTGGCCACGGCTGCCCAGCGAGGGCCAGAACAGCATGGGGTGCCCCACGGCAGCCCTGAACGCCCAGGAGTGCATTTGGGGCTCGGGGAGGACACCCCATGCCTGAGCAGAGCCGGGGGGACGCCCCTTCCCATCACACTTTCCCCAGACCCAGCATGGCTGCGGTGTGGCTGCAGCCCCAGCCCCAAAGGTGCTGTCACAGCAGACAAATGCATCACTTCTGCCCTCCCCATTTCCCATCTGTGGCTGCAGCTCCATCTGTCGTAGTCAGCCCCTCACCCCCTTGTGCCAGTGGGTCCCAGGTGCTGTCCTGGGCACAGGGCAGTGACAGGGGACAGGGATCTGCAGCATGACAGGGGCACCAGGGGAACACAGGGCCATGCCTACTCTGCTGGGGACCCACAAGGGCCCGAGGTGCCCTGGGAGGGGAAGACAGTTCTGCCGTGGCACGGGGACAGCCCACAGAGGCTCTCGGAGTGGCACCCCCACCCCTCTCTGTCCTGCTCACAAGCACCGTGGGGACACATTGTCCTCCCCAGGCCCCGTGGAGGCACTCTGGGGCTGCCCTGTGTCCCCCAGCCCCCTGGGGGCACGCCAGGGCTACCCAGTGCCCCCCAGTCCCACGCTGGGGTGCCCCATGCCCCCGGCCCTGTGCTGCCCCAGCTGCGCACACAGCCCAGCTCCACTGCACCTCTGGGATGGGGACACAGATGGGTCACCCTGCACGCCACAGGAAGGGTCAGACACATGCACCCTGCTTTGGGCTGGGGTCACTGAGCCCCCAGTTATTTATTTTTACACAGTGTACTACAATTCCTGTTTTTACTCGTTTGTACCTTTTGTATTGTGTCTCGTGGAGCTGCATGCACCAGCGCTGCCCACGGCCGCGCAGGGGCCACCAGTGCAGCCTGAACCCAAGTGCCAACGTCTCAAAAAATGCCTTAATAAACCACACATTTGTACAGACACAGCCCCGTCCCTGCTGCGGGGGCTCATGCCAGGCTGGCACCACGTTCCCATGGCACTGGTGGGGAAGGGGAGGGGACAGGACCTGCACCACGGGGGGCCCACGCTGGCCTGGCCGGGTTCTGGCACCCACTCCCACGGCTGCATCCTGCCAAGCCCTTCCCCTGCAGCAGGACCATGGCCCTGGGTCTGCCCTGCTCAGGCTGCATGCCTGGGCCCAGCAGCAAGGCTGAGTATGTTTCCATACAGGCATACGTGCAAACACAGCTGTGGGAGACGTCTCCACATGTGCACACAGCTGCTCCCACATGCCACGGGCAGCCCCATCCCATCCTGCTGCCCTCGGTGAGCCCTCGGGTGAGGGCTGTGGGCAGGGCTGTGCAGGGACCCAGAGCAGCTGCAGCCACGCCTGGACACACCGTCTGCCCAGCAGGCACCTCCCATTGCCAGGGTCCCCACTGAGGACACCTGGACACAGAAGTTCCCCAAGCCACGGCCTCATCACAGGCACCAGCACACACAGACAGGCACTGGGGATCCCAGTGCTCTGGTGGTCCCAGTCTGCCCAGTAGCTTTGGCTCTGCTTATCCATGTTGGGTGACACAGACACACACGTAGGGCTCTTCGCTGGTCTCCAAACGCTGTGACCTGAGGCCACATGTGCCCCCTCACCAAACATGCCCCCCAACCCTGGGAAACAGTTACAGAGTTTGAGAACCAGGAGTGGCTGTGCAGCTGTCAGGTGTTGGATGTGGCCAGACCCACGCAGTGACCAGCCACTTCCATCCTTTCTTCTCTGCTTTACCATTTTTTGTTGCTGCCCAAACCAACCTGTTTAGTCCCTGTCCTCAGTTCTCAGATTCCAACACCCCACAGCGAGTCCTGCACAGCCCCAGCCTGTTCTGCACAGCCCCCAAGGCATGCCCAGCCCAGCTGGCAGCACTCAGGGACCAGGGGAGCAGCTCCCAGCCCGCTGCTCTGACAGGGCTGCTCGCTCTGCAGGAAAGCATGAGCCAGCACAGCTGGGGCAGAGGGGGGGAAAGGGCCACCCCCTCCCTGACGGCGCTCCTGTGCTCCCCTCTGCTCCTTCGTCCCCCATCCTGACCCCTTCCAGCTCCCTGCTGGGCACAGTGGGCGTGCTGGGACCAGCAGGCTGCCCGCAGTGCACTGTCCTCCTCCTGGTGTTCCTGGCCTCGGGAAAATCCAGCTGCCCACGGCAGGGACCCGAGAGCGGGGCTCCGGCCGGGAGCCTCGCAGGCACCAGACCAGCAGCAGACGCTCATTAACGTGATTAGCTCTGTCCGGCCGCCTTAATCCCGGCCGTCCAGACGGATCCAGGACATCATCCTGCAAATCCCATCCCACTTAGAGTCCATCCCCAAACTGGACATGGGGCACGCAGCCCCACAGCACCCAGCCCCTGGCTAGGGCCAGGGTGCCTGGTTCCCCGTCAGTGGCCAGGGGGGCCAGGGCAGCCGGAGGGGCTGGAGCAGGGCAGCAGGAACAGACGCCTCTGGCACGGCGCCGGTGCGGGGATGCGGCAGCCAGGGCCGGGCAGGTGGTTTTGCTATTGCCTGTCTCCTCCTGGCCTGGACCCCGCTCTGCAGAAGCAGGAAAACAGCTGGGAACTGCCGGAGCCGTGCAATGTGCCGTGTGATTCGGCTTGTCACCGAAACTGCAGGGAAAACAAAAAAAGCCTCTCCAACAATATTTGCAGTGTTAGAGAATCAAGGCAATGCTTTATTCTGGGCAGGATTTTGTTCTGGCCGGGATGTGCAACAAATCGTTTCATCCACACATGTCCCCGGTTGTGCAGAGAAAATAATTCTATGACACATGAATTTTACTAGATTTTTCACGTATCTTATACAGTCAAAACACCTAGAATTTCACGGGTTCAATGTTCATTGGTCCCAATTGCGTAGTTCTAAGTATTTGGTTTCCTATGGAGGGGTGATTTCTGGAGTTGGTCGTTAATAGTCGCTAATCTTTGTGTATCTCCTGCGCTGCTCCCAGTTGCCCCTCCTGCCCGGGACCCCCATCCCCGGCCCGGGACCCCCAACCCCCGTCCCGGGACCCCCAACCCCGACCCCTCAGGGGCCTCTCCTCCCGCCCGCAGCAGTCCGGGACCGCCAGCCCCGCACGGACTCTTGTCCAGCCTCCAGCCCCGGGTGCCCAGCCGTGCACCGAGCCCCGGCCCGATCCATCCCGCCGCGAACACGCCCGCACCGAGAGAGCGGCGGGCACAGGGAGCGGCGGCGGCCGGTGCCGTGTCCGAGCCGCCTCTCTGGGCTGCCGGCAGCAGGGACGGCCTCCCCGCGGGAACCGGGCCCGGAGCCCGGCCCGCTGACGAGAGGCCGAGAGGCGCAGCTGGTGCCGAGCCCGGAGCTCCTGCTCCTGCTCCTGGTCCCGGTTCTGGTCCCGGTTCTGGTCCCGGTCCCGGTTCCGGTCCCGGTTCCGCTCCGGGTTCCGCTCCGGGCCCACCCCGGAGCTCCGGCCCCGCCCACCGCCCCGTGACCGGCGGGCACGTGACCGCTGTTTTGGTGTCCCCACGTGGCGGGGGTCACGCGGCCGCACACGTGACCGGGCGGCAGGGCGGCATGGCGCGGGGGTAACGGGCGGGGAGCGGGGCCGCGGGGACAGCCCGGCGGGGAACGGCGCGGGAGGGGCTCGGGGTCCCACCAGGCTCCCGGGTGACGGGGCTCAGGGGTCCGATGGGGCTCCCAGGTGGTGGTGAGACCGGGGACCGGGGTTCAGGCGGGGCTCCCCGGCCATGAGGGCCCGCGGGGCCGGAGCGGCTCCCCCGGGGCAGGGTAGCAGGGTCAGACTGGCTCCCCGGTGCTGGGGCTCGGGGACCTCCGGCGGGGCTCCCCAGAGCCGGGAGCGGCTGGTCAGGCGGGTTCTCCCGTCACGGGGCTCCCCGGGAGCGGGGGTTCGGGGGTCGGTCCCGGTCCCCGCGGCCGTGCCCGTGCCCTTTGAGCGCTCCCCTGAGCCCGTTGCAGGTGCTGGGGGATCGCCGCCGTGCTGGCGCTGTGCGCGGCCGCCTGGAGCTGCGCCCCGGGGCTGGCACTGGCGCTGGCGCTGGAGCGGGACCAGCCGTTCCGGTAGGTCCGGGGGTGGGCCGGGCCGGGCCGGGGTGCCGGTGCCGGCCCCGCTCACCGCCCTCCCTGCAGCGTGCCCCCCGGCTGGGCCCACGCCGGCCGAGTGGATCCTGGGCACCCCGTGCAGCTGACCTTCGCCCTGCGGCAGCGCGGCACGGCGCGCCTCGCCCGCCTCGTCCAGGCTGTCTCGGACCCTCAGTCCCCGCAATACGGTAACAGCCGCGTCCCTGAGGCTGCGCGACCCCCGGGGCCTGCGAGGGGATCTAACCCGTCTGTGCCTCCCAGGGCAGTACCTGTCCCTGGAGCAGGTGAGGGACTTGGTCCAGCCTTCCCCAGCCACGCTGATGACAGTTCTGAAGTGGCTGCAAGGCCATGGTGTAGAGCACTGCCAGAGTGTCACCACCCTTGACTTTCTGGAGTGTTACCTGCCTGCAAGGTGAGCCCTGAGGGCTGGAACTGACTCTGGTGGTCCTGTGGTGGCTTTCCCTGTGTCTCACTACTGTCCCATCCTGTGGTGGCTGCTCTGGTGTCCTAGGCCAGTCCCACTCCACAGTGGTTGTCCCTCCCAGCCCTGTCCTGTCCTTGGATGGCTGTCCCTGTGTCCTAGTGCTGTCCCATCCCACGGTGCCTGTCCCTGTGTTGCAGCATGGCCGAGCGCCTGCTCCCTGGGGCCGAGTTTCACCGCTACGTGCAGGGCCAGCGCAGCCTGGTGCGGTCCCCGCTGCCCTACAGTGTCCCTGCAGAGCTCACGGAGCACCTGGACTTCGGTACGTCCCACCTGGGGGAGGTGAGGCTGTGCAGCTCAGGTGCAGCTGCTGCTGGGTGGGCAGACCTCCCTCCTGCAGGTCCCTGTTAGATGGGATCCAGTGACTGTCCCACAGAAGGTGCAGGGCTGGGCTCTCCAAGCGCTGCTGTCTGCCTGCTCATGTAGACATGGGCACAGTGATGACAGCGAGGGCTCGGTCCTGCCTTCCTGGGCTCTGGCCCTGATGGCTTCTCCCATCCCACTGGGCCGTGCTGCAGTGGGTGGGATGCACCGATTCCCCATGGAGCGCAAGGCAGTCAGCAGAGCCGGGGCCAGGAGGGACCCACAGCCGGCCAGAGCGTCGTTCCACCTGGGCGTGACGCCGGCCGTCCTGCGCCAGAGATACAACATGACAGGGGGGGACGTGGGGCTCCTGTCCAACAACAGCCAGGCCTGTGCACAGGTAACTGCCTGGGTCAGAGGCTGTGTGCTGTGGCAGTCCTGGGGATTGGTCCTGTTGTGGGGATCTTGGGACAGCTGGGTGTCCCTCGGTGGCTGCTGGGAGGACCTGGTACACAGACCTGTGCTGCACAATTTTCTAGGTCAGGATCAAAATGCTACCTTGTTTTTTCAAGAGGAGACAACCTGTCCCTCTGTGTTCCACAGTTTCTCGAGCAGTACTTCCACCAAGCTGACCTGGCTGAGTTCATGCAGCTCTTTGGCAGTGGCTTTGCCCACCGCACGCAGGTGGACCGGGTGGTGGGGCGCCAGGGCCACGGCAAAGCAGGGCTGGAGGCCAGCCTGGACGTGGAGTACATCATGAGCACAGGCGCCAATGTCTCCACCTGGGTCTTCAGCAATGCAGGTACTGGGGAAGAGCCTCGAGGGGCAGGGGGAGCACTGGAGGGGGAAGGGAAGCACCCAGAGGGAGGAGGGGAGTGCCTGGAGGGGTGAGGAGTGTGCCCGGAGCAGGGAAGGGAGCACTTGGAGGTGTGAGGGGCAGGGCTGAAACAGGAGAGGAGAGTGCTCAAAGGAGTGAGGGGAGAGCTCACAGGTCTGTGCAGACAACTGGCTGTAGTACAGCTCCAGCTGCTTTCCCAGGTGCTGTGAGAGTGCACCCGGTGTGCTCCCCAGGTCAGAGCTGGATTCCCAGCTCCTAGGGATGTCACTCCTGGTTTGTGTAGTGACTTTGAACCGTGTGAAGCCTCAGTATCCAGGGTATCCTGAAGCAGGGATTTTGTTACTGGCACCATGCGGAGCAGCTGCCTGATCAGCTCCCATGAAGGAGGGTGCAGCTCTCCTCCCATGGATGGGATTTTCCAGCCTTGCTGGAGCTGAGCTCCCACCCACGAGTCTCACAGTGGGGCACATGAGGGAGAGTGAGGGAATTTGGGAAAACAAATTGCCAAACAGCCTGCACAAACACAAACAAGGTGCAGTGCTAGGGGCAATGTCCCTGTCCCAGATTGGGAACTGGCTGAGCAGGTGAGTGCTACAGGGACAGTAGCCCTGTCCCTGATGGTGACAGTGACAGCAGCCCAGCACTGCCCTTCCCTCCGCCCCCACACAATTACTGGTGTGGGAAGGGTGCAGGGACAGTGACATGGGCAACCGAGAGTGAGGGGGTGGCTAGGGCTCTGCTCCCCTCCCAGTGGAGCAGGCTGGAGGGCAGGGTGCAGGTGCAGGTGGAATGTGTGGAGGTGGCACATGTGCCACTCTGCTGGGATCTGCTGCCAGAGGAGGAGATGAGGTCACACTGGGTCCACAGGTGCCCACATGGCTGCAGCCCTGGGGGGAGTCTTGGAGAAGGGTGTGAGTGTAGCCCCTGTCCTGGTGTAAGGATGACCCTCTTGCCAACCCCATGAAGCTTGGTGCCATGCAATGTGAGGAGCCCTGGGATGAGCTCCCAGAGCTCCAGGTGGGATGTGCTGTGACTCCATGGCCCACGGGAAGGAGCACCTGGGGCTGTACTGCACAGGAAGGTGCTGGTGCTGATGAGGCAGGACTCCTGGTGCTGGAGGGGCTATCCCTCATGTCCCTTCCCCGATGTCCTTGCCAGGGCGCCACGAGAGCCAGGAGCCCTTCCTGGCCTGGCTGCTGCTGCTCAGCAACATGTCAGCGCTGCCCTGGGTGCACTCGGTGAGCTACGGGGACGACGAGGACAGCCTGTCCTACGCCTACATGGAGCGCGTCAACACCGAGTTCATGAAGGCGGCAGCCCGTGGCCTCACCATCCTGTTTGCCTCAGGTGTGGCCGGGGCCTGGCGCGGCAGAGCCCGGGCGCCAAGCACGGAGCGGGGCTGTGGCTGGGGCGCTGCTGTCCCCTGTCATCTGTCCGTGTGCCGGCAGGTGACGACGGCGCTGGGTGTCGGCGGGTGCGCAGCGGGAACCACACGTTCCGGCCCAGCTTCCCGGCCTCCAGGTGGGTGAGGGAGGGAGCTGGGTGCGAGGGTCAACACACACCTGTGGGGCACTGCCAGCCCTGCCCCACTGGGGCCTGAGCCCCCGGAGGGTCACCTGAGGGTCCTCACCAGCACGCTTACGGACCCCAGAGCTGCGGGCTGTGCAGCTCCCGGGGGTTGGTTCAGTTTGCGAGGCAAGGTTGTGGTGGCAGAGGGGGCTCTTGGTGGCTGCTGAGGCCCAGGCAGCTGTGTGCCCACCTGCAGTGTCCCCCTGTTTCCCCAGCCCCTACGTCACCACTGTAGGTGGCACGTCCTTCAAGAACCCCTTTCTGGTGACAGAGGAGGTGACGGATTACATCAGTGGGGGTGGCTTCAGCAACGTCTTCCCCATGCCTGAGTACCAGGTGAGGGACAGGTGAGGCTGGGGGCTGCAGGGTGGGGGTGACAGTGGATTTTGGGGTGACCATGGGCCGTGCCGTGCCGTCCCCAGGCCGCTGCCGTTAAGAGTTTCCTGCGCTCAGCCGCGAAGCTGCCCCCCAGCTCCTACTACAACAGCAGCGGCCGCGCCTACCCTGACCTGGCCGCGCTCTCCGACAACTACTGGGTGGTGACAAACCGCATCCCGCTGCCCTGGGTGTCGGGGACCTCGGTAAGAGCTCAGCCCCTGCTGCCCGGCGGGGTGGTGGGGGCCCTGGGCTGAGGGTTGTCCCCACGCAGGCATCCACACCGGTGGTGGCAGGCATGGTGGCACTGATCAACGACCGGCGCCTGCAGCGGGGGCTGCCACCCCTTGGCTTCCTCAACCCCGCGCTCTACCAGCTGCAGAAGCAAGGGCTCGGTGATGCGTTCTACGATGTGAGTGAGGCAGGCAGTGGGGGCTGGAGGGGCTGGGCTGGCGGCTGAGGGGACTTTGGGTGTCCTGAAGTGTTGGGCTGAGGCCTGGGGCGGGCCTGCCTATTGGGCTGGGAAGGCCATGCATGCTCCAAGGGCTGGAGTGGGGGCTGAGGGGGCTGTCCTGGGGCTCCTGCTCCCATAGCCGTGCCTGGGGCAGTGCCAGCAGTGTTCTGCTGAGGGGCAGGAGAGAGTCACAATGGCCTTCCCGTGGGAGGAGTGTCCTGTGTTTCCTGTGACCTTTCCATGGGAGTGATGTCCTGGGACATCCTCATGGACTACTGTGAGCTTTGTGGGCCAGGTCCCCTTGTGTGACCAGGGCAGCGGCGTCCAGTGACTGCAGAGGTCCGAGGGTCCAGCTGAGTGTGCTGTCCTACATTGCCAGTGTCCTGAGGGGTCCCTGGGCCGGGGGCATTGTGGGGATCCCGGTATCGGATGTTTGGGGGCCCCTGTGCGCTGGGGTTCCTGTTGCAGAAGTCCTGGGGTCGGCTGTCCCCGGTTCCCAGAGGCCCCGGAGGCCGCTGTCTCGGGATTTGGGGGTGGTCCCCGAGCCCCCGTGCTGAGGCTGGTCCCCGCAGGTGATCCAAGGCTGCCACCTGTCCTGCCTGGATGGCACCGTGCAGGGCCAGGGCTTCTGCGCCACCCCCTCCTGGGACCCGGTCACCGGCTGGGGCACCCCCAACTTCCCGCGGCTGCTGCGGGCGCTAGGGCCGCGCTGATCAGGACACCGGGAGCGGAGAGCGGGCACCGGACACCGGGAGCGGGCACCGGGAGCGGAGAGCGGAACCCGCGGAGCTGGGGGCGGGGCTGGAGGCGGGGGCGGGGCCAATAAACACGCGAAGCCCCGCCCACGCCTGTGTTTGTTCCCGCGCCTCCGCTAGAGGGCGATAAGCGTCGGGGGCGGGGCGGGGCCGACGGGGCCAATGGGCGGATGAGAGGGGCGGGGCGGGGGGGCCGCGGGGCCAATAGGGTGGCTTGGCGCGCGCAGGCGCGGAGCGGAGGCTGGTGCCGGGACCATGAGCGGCAGCGGCGATCCCGACCCCGCGGCCGCGGCCCCGGCCGCCCCGCCAGGCCCCGCCGAGGGCAGCAAGCCCAGCCCGGCCGCTGTGGGCAGCGCCGGGCCCGGGGCGGCGCCAGCTGCGGGCGGCGGCGCGGCGCGGGCCACCGAGGGCTGTGCGGCCGGCGGGAGGGGCCCCGGTGAGTGGAGATGGGGGCGGCGGGGGCCGGGCCCCGCGCTCGGGAGTCCCGCGGGGTGCCCTGAGCCGCTCCGGCCGGGAGAGCGGCGTCCGCTGACTGCGGGTGTCCCGGGCTCGCGCTGGGCTGCTGTCCCGCCGTGCGGGGCTGCCGGGACTGACGGTGCCGTCCCGCAGTGCCGGTGTCCGCGGCCGTGGCCGCCCCCCCGGACGGGGCCATGTCCAACGGCGTGTACGTGCCGCCCGCGGCCAACGGCGACGTGAAGCCCGTGGTGTCCACCACGCCGCTCGTGGACTTCCTCATGCAGCTGGAGGACTACACGCCCACGGTACCGACACGCGGGGCGGCTCCTGTGGGGCGGGGCGGGACGGACGGGCACGTCCCACGGTACGGGGGCACGGCGCGGCTGCTGTGCGACGGGGTGTAGGATACGGAAACGCTCCCACGGGGCCGTGGAGCTGTTGCAACTCTTCCCTTCCCAGATCCCGGACGCCGTCACAGGGTATTACCTGAACCGGGCAGGGTTTGAGGCCTCGGACCCCCGCATGTGAGTGGCCGCAGGGTGGGGGGGAGTGGCAGGAACCCCGTGGGGGTCCGGCAGAGGGGCCCCTGGACCCCGTCGCCTGGCCGACACGGTCCCCGTCCCGCAGAATCCGCCTGATCTCGCTGGCGGCACAGAAGTTCATCTCGGACATCGCCAACGATGCGCTGCAGCACTGCAAAATGAAAGGCACGGCCTCGGGCAGCTCCCGCAGCAAGAGCAAGGTGAGGGCACGGAGGGAGCCGGGGAACCCTCTCTGGGATGGGGCTGAGCCTGCAGCCACGCCGTGCAGAAACCACAAAACCTGCTGGGCTTACGGTGGGTCCCTGCGGGTGGGGAGGGGCTGCAGGGACACGAGGGGGGCACCGAGCTTGTGGACACACTCCGGTGCCCTGCACCCCAGCAGTGGCTGCAGCTCTGGGCTTGGTGAGGAGCTGGGGACCCTCCCATTCCGTATCTGGGGTTCAGGGGCTCCGCAAGGCCAAGGGGATTTTGTGCTGTGTATCTGGGGACATCTGAGGCTACAGAGCAACAGAATGTGGGGAGCTAGGAATGCCCCAGTGCTGCCCAGCAGCTCCTCTGGGAGCGGGACGTGCCCATCCTTGCACCTTGGGGGGCCCCGCAGCCCCGGGCTGTCCCTGCTGTGACCACCTGCCCCGTGTCCCCCAGGACAAGAAGTACACGCTGACCATGGAGGACCTGACACCAGCGCTGGCCGAGTACGGCATCAACGTGAAGAAGCCGCATTACTTCACGTAGAGCACGGGGGAGCCTGGGGAGCTTGTAGGGGCTGTGTTGGTGCCATTAAACACCTAGTAGGGTTTTGTGGGAAGGCAGCCTTGCTCCTGTGCCTGCGTCCACAAATGCTGGCCCTGCTCCTCCACGTGCTCACCCTCCTCTGCCGCTCACAGCGGCTCGGTGCTCGCCCCAGAACTGGAGCAGAGTGGGGTTAGGGGAACAGGAACTACCCAGCGCTCTTCTTCCCTCTCCTTCCCTCAACTGTCTCGTGTCTCACCCAGGGAATACCCTGGGGGCTGCACAGGCAGCACTGTGGAGCCAGGGACGGGATCCTGAGCCCATCCCTCCCGCACCAGGCACCTCCTGAAGGGGCCCTGTGCCCATTGACCTGTGCTGGGCACCAGGGGGTTGCTGTGGGTGATTTGTGCCCAGGGCTCTGTGGGTGTCAAGGCAGCCCCCTATCAGTCCAACCCCATCCTCAGTCCTAGACATACCCTGTGAGTCTCAGCCCCCCACCCCCAACCACCTCCCCCCATTTCTCCGCCCTGTACCCCAGCAGCTGGTTCCATACCAAATGTTTATTTGGTTGCCAGTGGCCGTTCTGGGGCCAGAGGGAAGTGGCCAGTGAAGCGCAAAGCAGGGGCAGTGCTGGGCACCACAGGTGGCCTCTCCTGGCCTGCCCCTTCCCCCCCAGCCTTGGGGGGCTGAGTCCTGGGTTGGGCTTTGCCCAGCAAGGGGGACAGGGGGCCCCACAGCCCCATCCCTCAGCAGCAGGGCCAGGCCACAGGCCCTGCCCTGGATTGGGGGCTGCCCAGAGGCTGGGTTAGGGCTGCCCTGGTGAGGGGCTACCCTGGGTGGGGGTCCGGAGCTTGCAGAGCTCCAGTGCAGGCAGTGCCATCTGTACCGTGTGTCCGTGGCTGGCTCAGGGTGAGGGGTGTCCTCAGCTCCCCCCGGCTCTAGGGCTAAAGGCACTTGGGGGTGGCGGGGGGCGCAAGGCAGCGCTGGAGGGGGGAGGCACCTCCCCTCTATTTCTCCTGCATCTTCTCCAGGATGGGCACGATCATGTCGAACTTGGGGCGCTTGGCTGGGTCCTCGTTCATGCAGATCTTCATCAGTTTGCAGATGTGGGGGGAGATGCCTGGGGGGATGGTGGGACGTAGCCCCTCCAGTGCCACCTGCAAGCAAGAAGAGAAGCTAGAGTCAGGATTGGGACCCCTTCTACCCGCCCAGGTGGTTCCACACCCCTTCCAGCCTGGCCTTAAACACTGCTGGGGATGGAGCAGCCAAAGTTCTCTGAGCAACCTGTGCGAGGGCCTCACCACCCTCAATGGCCAGAACTTCTCCCCTAACTCTGACCCAAATCTGTTCCTTTGCCCCTCCACCCCCTCACCTTCATACCAATCTCCATGTTGGACAGGTCAGCGAAGGGCACCTCACGTGTCACCAGCTCCCACAGCAGCACCGCGAAGCTCCACATGTCAGCTGAGCGCCGGTTGATCTCCTCTGGTTTTTTCTGCAGGGCTGGGGGATGGCTGGGGGCTGAGCAGGGCTGGGGGTGAGGGGGCCACTCTGGGGGGGCTGGGAACTGGGCACTCACCTTCGGGAGCCACCCAGGCCGGGGCGTACATCCGCCCCGGGCACTGGAAGGAGAACTTGACGTCGGCCATGCTGATCCGCGCCGTCATGTCCTCGTCGATCTGGGGAGAGCAGGGGGTCAGCGGGAGCCCCCCTGCCCTGGGAGCCCCCCGGCCCGGGAGAGGGGCTGTGCTGCTCACCATGACGCTGCGGCTGTTGAGGTGGTGGCGCGGGATGAGGGGCTCCAGCGTGTGCAGGAAGGCCATGCCCCGCGCGATATCGAACGCAAACTTCACCGCCTGCATCTGGTCCACCACGAAATCTGGGGAGGGGGTGACAGGGGGTCAACCTGCCCTCAGCCCACTCAGGGCTGCGGCTGGAGAGGCCCCTGCTGCCCCAAACACACCATCCCCCAGCACTCACTGGTCCCCTCGTGCAGGACGTTGTACAAGGAGCCGTAGGGCATCCAGTGGCTGATGACAACGGGGTGGGGAGCTGGAGGGGCCTGGCAGCCGCCCAGCACTGGCAGCACGTTAGGGTGGGAAAAGATCCTGCAAAAGAAGTGACAGCCCTAAGAACAGGGAGGGGCTGCCTGCACGCCCTCACCTGGCCCTTGCCATCCCCCAGGGCCTCCCAGCCCCTGGCCACCACCCTGGAGTGTTCCTGGCCCCACAGAGCTGGGAGGCTCCTGCCTGCCCCATATTATGAGGGCTGCTGTTGGCCTAAGAAGGTGCCAGGGTGGCCCTGGTCAAAGGCTGGTGAGGATCCCAGGCACAAGCCGGGGCGGCTTAGGCAGGCGCAGCACCCACCGCAGTTTTGGGTACTCCTCGTTGAAGTCCCGGCTCTTCCGCGTCGTCCAGTCCCGGATCTTCAGCACTTTGATTACAATGTCGTTGCCCTGCCAGCGCCCCTTCCACAGCTGGAGGAGGAGCAGGGACACAGGCACTGTGAAAGGGGGGCAGAGTCCCCAGGCCCCTGTGTGGGGCTCTGGAGCCCCTCGAGCTGGGCAGGAGCTCCCTGCCTGCACCTGGCCACGGGACTCCAGAGCGGCCGTGCCCAGCAGGGCCAGGACACGGCACAGGCCCAGTCTGCACAGGCACAGCACCCAGCTGGGGGTGACAGGGACCCACCTCTCCTGACTGGTTCTCGTTCAGTTTGTGGCTCAGGGTCAGCTGTTTGAAGTCAATCCCGGCGAGTTTGTTCAGGGTCCCATTCCCTACAGTACAAGAGAGATACATGCCCGTGGCTGCTGGATCCGGAGGCAGTGCCTGCAGGGCACGGGGGAGCCACGGCACCCCCCAAGGGACCCCAGTCCTTACTGGGCCGGGTGCGGGTTGTGCCCTTCCAGAATGTGTCCTTGTAGGGGATCTTGGTGAGGCTCTGGCCCAGCTTCTCAGCACGCTCTGCAGAGGGAGAAGGAGGGTGGCACCCAGAGCCTGCTGTGGCTGGCCAGAGGCTGTGTCAGGTATGGGGTCCTGAGGGCTCCTCGTACCTTTCAGGACCTCTCGCAGTGGCGTCTTGGCCTTGTCTGTGGGGGTCTCACCGTATTTGTTAGCAATGCTGACCAGGGCCCCGCTGCCCACCAGGTCCTGTGGGAGCAGAGAGCAAGGACTGTGGTTTGTGATCTCTCCTCAGTCCCCCTCCCTCCTGCCCGTGCTCCCACTCACCTCAGCCACTTGCTCGTGTCCCCAGAAGCAGGCATAGTGCAGCGGTGTGTTCCCGTGCTCATTCACTGCATTGATGTCTGCTTTGAACTGCATCAGCTGGGGACAGGGGACAGTCCCTGTGAGCCTGGGACTGTCCCTTTAATCCCAGGCAAGATCCCCATGAGCCCAGGACAGGCCCCGTCCTTCTTGTGCCTTGTTCTGGGGGATGCAGGGGCAGCACACTGGGAGCTGTAGGGAGGGAGCTGATGTGGAGTTCCGAGGGATTTGGAGGGAGCCGGCGAGGAGCGGGGAGCTCAGAGGTGCTGGGGGGTGCCAGGTGCTCCTGACAGGTGATGAGTGGGGCAAGTGCCACGAGGGCAGTGTGGAGGGCTACAGAGGGTGGGGAAGGGCAGGTACCTTCTGCACGATGTCGCGGTGGCCGTGGCTGGCAGCCAGGTGCAGCGGGGTGTCGTCGCCCCGGTTCATGACGTTGATGCGCGCCCCGCGCATGATGAGCATGTCCACCACGTTGGAGCGGCCCTCGCGGCAGGCCCAGTGCAGGGGGCTGAACCCATGGTCGTCCCTGCAGGACGGCAGGGCCCTGCTCAGCTGCAGCCCCCTGGCCCGGCACCACTGGCACCGTTCTCAGAACAGCAGCCCGGAGGGACCCGGCTGAGCATCCATCCCACTCCACCCCCCACCAGGGCCCCTCCAGCCCAGGCCAAATCCTGTCTCCTCCAAGGCTGAATCACAGCCGGATCCTGTCCCCATCCCCCCACTCCATGACCAAGTAAGGGAGGAGGTGGCAGCCAGGCCTTAAATGGAGATCAGGAACTGGCAGAGGGGCTGCTGCAGCCCCAGCTCCCCTCCAGCCCAGGCTCCCCCAGTCCCAGCCCCCCGGCACAGCAGACCCCCTGCCCCCACCACGGCCCTGCAGGCAGGGGCTACCCATCACAGAGCAGTCCCTAGGGCACCTTCTGTGGGTCTGGGACCCGCAGGAGGGGCAGGGAGGCACGACCGAGGGAGGCCATTTGTCCGGAGCACGTCCACAATGCCACGGCCGTGGCCTGGCTGGGGTCATGGCAGGGGCTCACGCTGTGCCAGCTGCACACACTGCAGGCAGATGCTCCAAGCCCCATGCCTGCCCCAAACGTGACTCCTGAATGGCTGTGAGCACATGTTGGACGCCACAGTCCTGCAACACCCCTGGAAGGTGCTGTGGGGAGCAGACACCTGGACACAAAGAGTGGCCCCACAACTCCCAGTGGTCCCAGCCGTGTGCCCACACGTCTGCCATGGTGCTCCCCAGAGAGGGGACAGGGACACGAGGATAAGCTCAGTGGACACAGCCGCCCCATGGGCTCAGGGGAGGTGCCCCCAGCCCAGCTGAGCCCTGGCTGTGGCCGTGAGGAAGTGGCCGGAGGATGTTCGGCCTCGTGCCTCAGCGATGCGGTAACTTCCTCCAGCGGGGAGGAGCTGTGTCCTGCCGTCTGCCCCTGCCTTCCCATGGAGAGCAGCGGAAACCAGCCCCGGGGGCAAACCAGCCCCGAGCCCAAACCAGCCCCGAGCGCAGCCCCCCGCCCGGCCCGGCCCCGCTCACCCCTGGTTGAGGTCGTTCTCGGTGTTGTCCAGCCACAGCCGCACGGCCACCGCGTTGCCCTCCCGGCACTGTGTGAAGATGTCGTCCATGGCGGCTGTGGGAGGGGTCGCGGGTAAGGACAGGGGGACCCCGGCTCCCCCTGGGCTGGGAGGTCCCTGGGACAGCAAGTACAGGAGCCTCCCGGCCGCTCCTCGCCCTCCTCCCGCCGCAGCCCCGCAGCCCCCAGGAAGCCGCAGCAGCTGCGGTCGGGGCTGGAGCCGCACCCGCAGCCCAGGGGAAGATCCCGGTGGCTCCAGCGGGGCCGTGGCCACCCGCAGGAAGCCAGGCTGGCATCCCCGGGCTTATCACCAGGCACAGCTGGCCCCGGTGCCCGCAGCTCCGGGGGAAGTGAGGCTGGGGGAGCTCAGCACCCTCCACATGCGATCCTGCAGCCCCCTGCCCGTCCTGACCCACTTGGCTGGGCCTGGTATGGCACCATGCTCAGAAAGCAGGACCCCAAAGTCTCACGCATTCTCCTTGGACCCACGGACACTCCAGCTCAGAGCCAGGCACAGAGCTCCCTCCTGCTCCCCGCGACCCCCCGAGCCCCGGCTGTGAGCGTGGGAGCTCTGCGATGCTGGGCAGGACATGGAGTGAGTCTCACAGCGTGGGGACACAGTCAGACTGAATATGACACGCCTGACATGCACCCACCGGGGCTCAAACCTGCTGCTGGAGGATCCCCCCGGACCTGACGCCCACCCGGACACGGCGGGACCCCCACCATCTGCCAGCACCTGCAGCTGCCCCCCAGGACCCCGCCGGCACCCCCTGCCCCACGCAGCTCCGGAGGGATGGGACACAGAACCCGGATTCTTGCCAGGGTCTCATAGGCCCCAGAATGGCCCCAGCACATCCCGGGCAGGGCTGGCCCTGTCCTGGCAGCAGAACGCCCACACTCCCGGATGAGATTTATCCCCCATCCCTCTGCGGGCACCTCATTAAAAGCGGTGCCCAGGACATGCCGCACCAGTCCTGGCCCTGTGGGACCACACACAGCAGCGATGACACCCATCCTGGCCCCACCCTGGCCCCTGCTCGGCCCGGGGCTGTGGCCTCCGTCACCCACCGGCCCCTCCCCAGTGCCGTGGGGCTGCCAGGACCCAGCCAGAGCCCTGCCAGGGCGGCCAAGTGCCCACCTCGGCCCTGCTCAGCACCGGGGCAGGGACGGGATGTGGGGACACAGTCCCCCCGTGTTACCCCGAACCAGCTGCTAGCGCCCCGCTCTGTCCCGCGGCCCCACCAGTGCCTCCCCTTCAGCCCCCCAATCCCTCCCCTGGACCCCCAACCCTTCCCCGCGCCCCCAATCCCCTCCCTGCGCCCCCACCCCTCCCCTGCACTTCCCCCCCGGCTCCGGCTCCGGCGGGTCTCTCTCCGGCCCCGGCCCCGGCCCCGCTGCGGGTCGCCGCAGCCTCCCGCTCGCGGCCTCCCCACCCTGTCCCCGCTCGGTGCCGGTGCCGGTGCCGTCCCGCCGTTACCGGGTGCGTGTCCCGGCGGCTCCGCGGGGCGGCGGCTGCGGCGGGCGCGGGACGGCGCGGGGACCCGCCCCACACAGCGCCCCCTGCCGGCCGGAACCCGCCCCGGCAGCGGGCCCGGCTCGGCCACACGGCGCGGGGCGGGGCGCGGGGCGGGGGCGGGGCGGGGCGGGGCGCGGGGCGGGGGCGGGGCGGGGCGCGGGGCGGGGCCGCGGCCCTGCGCGCGAGAGGCGGGGCTGGGGCCGTGCCCAATGGTTGCCCGGTTTTCCGGGCGGGGCGGAGCGCGGTGTCCGCGGCACCGCCCGGTCCTCCGGGCCGCGAGGAGGGGCTGTTCCCGCGGCGCGTCCCGGGCGGGACCACGTGCGGCCCGGCCCGGCGGAGGGTCCCGCTCCATGTTCGCGGAGCAGGACTGGAACGATGCAGCGGAGCCGCTGCCCCGCGGCTCCCCGGCGGGCCCGGGCCGGCCGGTAAGCGGGTGATGCGGGGGCGGCGGGCCGGGCCCGTCCCGGGCGCGCGGAGTCACCGGGCCCCGCTCCCCACAGGGCGCCAGGACGGGCGAGAGGCGGCTGCCCGGGACCGGCCGGGACGGCGGGGCGGCGCGGAAGCGGCCCCGGAAGCGGAAGAGGGGCGGCGGGCTGCGGGAGCTCCCGGCCGGTCCCGAGGAGCCCCGGCAGGCTGGACAGCGGACGGACACAGGTACCGGGATGGCTCCGGGGCCCGGCGGGCAGGAGGGAGCCGCCTCCGCGCTCTGACCCCGCTCTCGGTGCCCGCAGACGGCCCGGCTGAGCCGGCGGAGGAGCCCGGGAAGGCGGCGGGGCTGAGCCGTCGGCAGCGGCGGAACCGGCAGAAGCGGCAGCGGCAGCAGGAGCCGCCGGCGGGGTCGGGCGGGGAGCGGGGCTCGGGGCCGGGCCCCCCGGAGCCCCCGGAGGCTCCTCCGGAGCCCCGCTCGGGCCGCTCGGCCGCGCTCCGCGCGCGGATGGAGGAGCGGCTGCTCGGCGCCCGGTTCCGCTACCTGAACCAGCAGCTCTACACCGGCAGCAGCCAGGACGCGGCGCGGCTCTTCCGCGCCGACCCGGCCGCTTTCCACCTGTACCACCGCGGCTTCGAGCGGCAGGTGCGGCGCTGGCCCGAGCGCCCCGTGCAGCGCATCGTGCGCTACCTGCGCCGCCGGTGAGCGGGGCGAGACCGAGGGGAATGTGGACCGCACGGGCCGGGGAGCGGGGGCAGGACGGGGATGGACTGAGGAGGGGCTGGGGGGCCAGAGGATGGCCAGGGGACCGGTGTCCGGCCGGGCCAGGCTGCTCTGACCCCGCTATCCCTGCCCCAGGCCAGCGTCACTGGTGGTGGCGGATTTCGGGTGCGGGGACTGCACGCTGGCCGCCAGTGTCAAGAACCAGGTGCACTGCTTCGACCTGGTGGCGCTGTCCCCGCGGGTCACCGTCTGTGACATGGCCAAGGTACCGGGGCAGCCCCGGGGCGCGGAGTGGGTGCTGCTGGGCAGGCTGCGGGGTGCGGGGGGGACCCTGGCCCCGGGGGGCAGCACCGGTGTGTCTGTTCGACAGCTGGGTGTGTGCCTGGGGCACGGCTGAGCCCACAAGCCTGGGGAGTCCGGGGGCGTTGCCCAGCCCTATAAACGTCGCCATCCTCCTCCTCCTGCTCCCGGGGGTATGCAGAGCGGCGTCCAGGCCAAGTCATCATCCTCCTTCTCCGGGGGTGTCCCGGGGTGGGCAGGTGCCACTGGCGGCTGAGTCGGTGGACGTGGCTGTGTTCTGCCTGGCGCTGATGGGCACCAACCTGCAGGAGATCCTGGGAGAGGCCAACCGTGTGCTCAAGCTCGGGTAGGCAGACGTTGTGGAGCGATGGGGGACTGGGGGAGGAGCAGGGATGCTGAGCAGTGTCCTGGGGGTGCTGGGTGCCCTGCTCAGAGCTCAGGTCACCGCAGGGGGACCCTGATGGTGGCCGAGGTGGCCAGCCGCTTTGAGGACACCCATGCCTTCCTGAAGGCCATGACGCAGCTGGGCTTCAAGACCGTCTCCAAGGTGTGTCCCCAGGTGTGCCTAGGGCTGGGCGGTGGGTGCACCAGGAGCCAGGGAGCCCAGGGAAGGAGCCCAGGGAGGGGGTTACTGGGGCCCAGCCTGGTGTGGAGCAGACAGGGGTTGATGAAAGTAGATGGAGGTGGAAGGGATTCGTGTATGGGGGACGGCAAGTGGGAGAGCTGGGGGTCCAGTGTGTACAGGGGTGGTGGAGTCCTGGGGGGCAGGTTTGGAGGGACTGGGGGGTGGACTCTGGCAGTTTGGGATGAGGGTTAGATGGGATGCTGGGGCCGGGGAGGGGATGAGGGGAGCTTGGAGCACACTGGGGTTGTAGTGCAGGGCCTGGAGGTGGGTGTGTAGCCCAGGAGGGGTTTGGGGGTCCCGGGGCCTGCAGGAATTGTGGGGTTGATGGTGGGTGTTGGGTGTTCAGAGGAGTACGCCCGGAGCCGGGGTACTCAGGACCCACAAGGGCTTTGGAGCCAGGGTCTGGGGGCAAGAGTGCCCTGGGCACAGAGGGGTCTGGAGGAGGCAGGGGGCACCCGGGGTCGCATGAGGCAGCACCGAGTGGCGCTGGAGGGGGCTGGGGGTTTTGGGCTGCGGTGATGATGGGGGCTCCAGGGTGCCGGTAACAGGGTCGGGTGTTCCCGCGCCCCCAGGACCTCTCCAGCTCCTACTTCTACGTGTTGGAGTTCGCCAAGACGGGCCCGGCGCGGCCCGGCGCCGCCCCCGGGCTGCGGCTGCGGCCGTGTCTGTACAAGCGGCGGTGACCGGAGCGGCGGAGGGGGAGGGGCGGGGCCACGGGGCTGGCTCCGCCCCCCGCGCGCGATCCAATAAAGCCGCTGCTGCTTTTCAGCTACGCGTGCGCCTGTGGGGCGGGGCCGCGCATGCGCGCTGCGGTCGGGCCTGCGCGGCGGCAGCGCCCGGGACCGGTACCGGGATGTCGGGGCCGGGCGGGCCGGGCCCCGCCGGGGCCAAGCTCGACATCAACCGCGCCGGCGTTGCCGAGCTGGAGGGTGCCCTCAGCGGCATCGGCCGCCGCCGTGCCCGCGGTATCGTCCGCAAGAGAGAGGTGCGGGACGGGGGGAGCGGCGGGGACGGCGCCCCGCGCTGAGCGACGCGGGCCCGGGACCCCGAGTGGCGGTGTCGGGGTGGGGGCCGTGGGGCGAGCGCGGGGCTGACAGTGCTGTTTCCGTGCTGGCAGTCGGGGCCGGCTGCAGTCCCGAGCGCCGCCCCGAGCCCGCGAGGCCGGGCGGGCGCAGCCGCCCCCGGTGCTGCCGGCTCCGGGCAGCGCCCCGGCCCGCAGCGGGGCGCCGGCGGGTGGGACGGGCGCCGCGCCCCGGCCGCCTCCGAGCGCCCTCACCGGCGGTGTTGGCCGGTGACAGGGCCGGGAGCGGCGGGAGCGGCACCGCGGCGGATGCGGGCGGGTCAGCGGCTGCCGGGCCCTGATGCTGCGGGGATGGGCAGCGCCGCGGCTGGGCGAGGCAGGGCTGGGGGCGCCCGGCCTGTCTGGGGCTGGAAAAGGAGGGCGAGGGGTGGGTGTCCGAATGCTGTGGACACGTATGCTGGGAGCGCTGGGAGGCGGGAGGGCAGAACCCGGTAACGCAAAGGGAGGGTGGTCTGGAGCAGGGCTTCTCCCGGCAGCCCTTTGTGGGGAGCAGCAGCAGCAGCGCCGTAAAACGAACCCTGCCGGGTCAGAAGGGTCAGTCGGGCCCTTCCCGGGCCCCTGGGCTGCGCTGGTTGTCCGCCGAGCCCTGCCCCGGGACAGCCCGGCCCCCGGCTTCTGCCCATGCAGGAGTGATGGAGTCCGTGCAGGGTGATGGGAGGCACCCGATCCCAGGTCGGGGCGGCAGTGCTCGGCCCGAGGTCCCGCGGGACGGTGGGTGCCTCGCACATGTGTGTTTCTGCACGTGTCCGGCTGTTCCCCTGCCCTGGAGCTGCAGCCTCGCTCCCCGTCCTGGCGCGGGTCATCTGGGGGGCACAGTGCTCCTACCCCAGCTGGCGGTTTTGGGTTGCTGCCCCCCTTTCACAGCGCTGCGACTCTTCCCTGCGGGGCCACTCGGGCAGGGGGTTCTGTGGGAGCAGGAGGGATTCTGTTCTGGGCAGGGCTGACTTCCCTCCGCGCAGGAGCTGAAGGGCTTCACTTGCTTGGATGACCTGCTGCATGTCAAGGGCATTACCACACGCATCCTGGAGCTCAACAGCCAGCGCATGACGTGCCGGCGGTGCCCGGGCCCCGAGAGGCCCCCACGGGCCAGCCCCACTCCCCTGGGGGACAATGAGGACCACAGGGCACCTGCAGCACAGGTAGGTGCAGAAGGGTCCTTGCTGCCAGGTGCAAGGACAAGGGCGAAGATGTGGCTCTGGGGGGGCTCAGAGGAAGCTCGTGGCGAGGAGACTGTGCCAGATTCTGGAGGAGCTCATGGTTGTGGGTTTGGGGATTCTCCACCCGACTGGGCTCCAGGGCCGTGGCTCTCGCTGGCAACCATCCAGCAGCACTCCCAGCCCCTGCCCTCCTCCTGGTCTCCAGCAGCCCACGCTGGTGCACAGTCAGCCCTGCTCCCTGCCTCTTCCCTGCTCAGGTGGTGGCTGAAGAGGAGGAAGATGAGGAGGAGGAGGAAGAGGAGGATGCACCAGAGCCCTGGGAGCCGGAGCGCCCCTGGAAGGGTACCCCCAGGTCTGGGGCAGACCCTGATGGTCCTGGGGGGCAGGGACCACAGGAGCACCCCAGGTCCACCGGGGAGCAGGAGGAGGAGGAGGAAGAAGAGGAGGAGGAGGAGGAAGGCAGCTGCTGCAGCGAGGAGGGGGAAGACAGCAGCAACGTCTACCTGTACTACACTCTGGGAGAGCGCTGGATCGACTACCTGCAGCGCACTGGGGACGGGGGGCTGCTGCGGCACCTGCGCCCCAAGGTGACGGGGCAGGGACAGCTGGGGCACGCTGGGCCCTGTGGGAGGGTAAACGGGGGCAGGGGGCTCCGTGATGCCGGGCTCCTGGGGCTGGGGAAGGAGATGCTCAGACTCCTGCCCAGCATGGGGTCCCTTGGGTGAGGGAAGGAGGTGCTACCCTGCCCTATCCCAGTCCCCAGCCCTGGTGCAGCCCCCCTGCCCGCATGGGGATCCCTTGTTGCTGGATGGATCCTGAATGGAGAAAGCAGGAGCAGGTGGGGGTCTGCCCCATAGCTGGCTGGGGGCGCACAGGGGTCAGTTCTGGGTGGGTGGCACGTAGGGGTCCAGAAGGATGAGCTGTGGGCAGGGGTCTGCCTGGGCTTGTCCCAGCCTGTCCAACCGGCTGTGTCCCACAGATGAAGCGGAAGTCAGAGAATGGGCCGGATGGCCGGGCCTTGTCCCCTGGGAAGAAGCTGTGCAAGGGCTCTGACTATGGCAGGTGAGGGGTGCGGGCTGCTCTGAGTGCAGCTGGTGGAGGGGGTTGTCTGTGCTGGGGCAGCACATACCTCCTGCTGCCCTCCCCAGGAGGATGATGCAGCCACTTGGGTCGAGCAGGAGTTGGCCCGGGTGAGATCCAGCCCTGACCAGTTGCCTATCTGCTGAGCAGGCTGGGCTGCATGTCTGGGCAAGGGGTCAGCAGGGTGGGTGCAAAGAGGAGTCGGTGGGGTGGAGCTCCCACTGGTGGGAGCCAGTTCCAGGAGCCTCTGGCAGAGTGTGGCCCGGAGCAGTGCTGTCATATGCCACCTGCGCCATGGCCTCACCTGTGCCTGGTCTTTCTCGCAGGACACTGGGTCCCTGTACACCCAGCCCCACGACCACCTTTGGGGACCTGCGCAATGCCAAGGTGGGGCAGGCCCGGCGCCGTCGCATCCCCTCCGTGGCGCCCCCTCCTGAGCTGCAGGACTGGCTCCGCACCTTCCAGGTACGGCTTGCCTGGTGGCTGCTGGCAGCCTGCGTGTGATGGGAGGGAGCCAAGCCTGAGGGATCCCCACTGTGGGCAGGAGTTGGGCCCGCGGTGGATTTTGGGTAGTTTCACTTGTGTGAGGAAACGCAGAGGAGGTTTTAGCCCTGGCCAGGGTTGGTGTCACTGGTCACTCAGCACCACCAAACTCCCACCTGCCTCGGGTTCCTAGCCTGGGGGAAGAGGCCTGGCTGCCGGGGCTGTGGCTGGGCTAGCTGGGGACACAGAGCCAGGGATCACTGGGGGTCCCCCTGCAGCGCTGGAGCGGCCCTGAGAAGCTGCTGGCCCTGGATGAGCTCATTGACCGCTGCGAGCCGGCGCAGATCAAGTACATGATGCAGGTCATCGAGCCCCAGTTCCAGCGGGACTTCATCTCCCTGCTGCCCAAGGAGGTGAGTGAAGCTGGGGGACTAGGGGCCTGGTCTGACCTGACCCCCCTGGTGACCTCTCTGTGACCATTATCCCCCCCATAGCTGGCCCTGTACGTCTTGTCGTTCCTGGAGCCGCGGGACTTGCTCCGAGCTGCCCAGACTTGCCGCTACTGGAGGGTCCTGGCCGAGGACAACCTGCTCTGGAGGGAGAAGTGCCGTGAGGAAGGTGAGGGTCCTCCCAGGTGGGGGCTGGGGGCCACCCCAGGCCTGGCCCAGGTGAGGCACCGCTGTGTTGTCCCCTGCAGGGATCGAGGAGCCCCTGCACCTGCGGAAGCGGCGCCTGCTCAGCCCGGGATTCATGTACAGCCCCTGGAAATTCGCCTTCCTGCGCCAGCACCGCATCGACATGAACTGGCGTAGCGGGGAGCTGCGGCCCCCCAAGGTGAGCCTGGGAGTGTCCCTGCCTGGGGCGCACCCTGGAGGGCTGGGGGGGATCCCTGTGGGGACAGACCCCATGTCACTGGTATGGGGAAGCTCCTGCAGCATCTGCCGTGGGGAGCAGATCTGGCTTGCTCAGAGCAGTGGGGGCAGGAGAAATGAGGTTCTTTCCTTTGCCCCTCTCGAAGGCCTCATGCAGGGCTGCAACCAGCCCCAGCACCCAGGGAAGGTGCAACATCACAGAGTTCGACTGTGTTCTGTGCAGGGTCCCAGAACCCTGATGATCTCTCCCTGGGGGTCCTTCCTGCCCCTAGGCAGAGTCCCTACCACCCCATCTCTTGCTGCTTCAGATCCTGGGTTCCTGAGCCCCCCAGTTCCTGTCTGTAACCCCTGGCCCTGTGCAGCAGGCGCCAAACACACCACACACCCCAGCTCTGCTGCCTTCCCATTGCTCACTGTGCTGGGTGGTCCTGCTGGCTGGGGGGGCCACACTGCCCTCAACACACTCCTGTGCTCCCACAGGTCCTGAAGGGCCACGACGACCATGTGATCACCTGCCTGCAGTTCTGTGGGAATCGCATAGTGAGCGGCTCTGATGACAACACGCTCAAAGTGTGGTCAGCTGTCACTGGGGAGGTGAGTATCCCTGTCACCAGGGAGGTCAGTGTGGCACTGTCACTGGCACCACTGGGGTTTGGGGCAGGGACCATCTCCCTGTGCTGGGCACAGGCGAGGCTACACCCTGACTCCTGGGGTCAATTTGGGCCTTTTATGACAAGGACAGGGGCTTGTGCTGCTCCTCTGTGCTGTTTCAGGGGTGGGGAGGTGTGAGAGGCTCACCTGTCCCTCGTGTCCTGTTCTCCACAGTGCGTGCAGACACTGGTGGGCCACACTGGCGGGGTTTGGTCCTCCCAGATGAGGGACAGTGTTGTCATCAGCGGCTCCACTGACCGCACGCTCAAGGTGTGGAACGCGGACAGCGGCGAGTGCGTGCACACCCTGTACGGACACACCTCCACCGTGCGCTGCATGCACCTGCACGGCAACAGGTACGGGGCTGGCGGTGCTGGCGGTGAGACGGGTACCCCCGGGGCCGAGGCTGTCACCCCAGGTGTCCCCTCACCTGCAGGGTGGTGAGCGGCTCCCGGGACGCCACGCTGCGGCTCTGGGACATCGAGACGGGGCAGTGCCTGCACGTGCTGATGGGCCACGTGGCAGCCGTGCGCTGCGTCCAGTACGACGGCAACAAGGTGGTCAGCGGTGCCTACGACTACACGGTCAAGGTGTGGGACCCCGAGAGCGAGAGCTGCACCCACACGCTGCAGGGGCACACCAACCGTGTCTACTCGCTGCAGGTACGGCCCTGCACGCATCCCCTCCTGCTCCTCCCTGCCCTCCTGCTGGCTTGCCCTACCACTTCCCTGCCTTCCAGTCATGGGCACAAGCTGTGCCAGAGGTGCCACACGTGCTGTAGGGACAAGTGGGCGCTGCCTGTCATGCAAGGCCCTATGTGCTTTGCAGAGACACGTGGGCCGTGTCTGTGCCCTGAAGGGATATATCTGCCATACAAGGACACACAGACCATGTTTGTGTCCTGTGGGGACAGCCTCTGCCCCCTGACCCTGCTTCCCGCACACAGATGCTGTGGACACAACATTCCTCCATGCCCCTTCCCTGAAGCATTTCTACAGTCCAAAAAGCCGAGAGCTGTATGAGCCCATGTCTCAGCTGCTGAACTGTAGTCTCTGGGGCTGGTGCTGAAACTGGGGGTGCTGTATCCTAAACCAGGGGCTGCGGGCCACACCCCAAACCAGGGGGCACTGCTGTCCTCAGTGCTGAGCTGGACTCCTTCTCTCTGGCAGTTTGATGGGACACACATTGTGAGTGGGTCCCTGGACACATCAATCCGCGTGTGGGATGTGGAGAGTGGGAACTGCCTGCACACGCTCATGGGGCACCAGTCACTCACCAGCGGGATGGAGCTGCGGGACAACATCCTCGTGTCTGGCAACGCCGACTCCACTGTCAAGATCTGGGACATCAAGACAGGGCAGTGCCTGCAGACACTGCAGGGTGAGAGGGCATTCCTCACCCTTGGGGGCAGTGGGGACTTCCCTCCATCAGGGAGCTGGGAAGGGGCAGCTCTCTCCCTTGGGGTGGGAGGGAGCATGAACACTCCTTGTCCTTGGGGCAGGGTTGGCTCTAAGCTGCCAGATGTGTCTGGACAGAGGGGTGGGTGTCCCTGAGGAGCCAGGGCTGGGTGGCTCTGAGCTGCCAGATGCAGCAGGACCCGTATCACACAGCTGTAGGTAGCCCAGGTGCACCTGGGGCTCACCAGTGCCTCTCTCTAGGTCCCAGCAAGCACCAGAGTGCTGTCACCTGCCTGCAGTTCAGCTCCAAGTTCGTGGTGACCAGCTCGGATGACGGGACAGTGAAGCTGTGGGACCTGAAGACGGGGGAGTTCGTGCGAAACCTGGTGGCCCTGGAGAGCGGGGGCTCTGGGGGGGTCGTGTGGCGCATCCGTGCCTCCAACACAAAGCTGGTGTGTGCCGTGGGCAGCCGCAACGGCACCGAGGAGACCAAGCTGTTGGTGCTGGACTTTGACGTGGACCTGAAGTGACCCCGGCCAGCCCGGGGGTCCCGCGGGAGGGGTGGCCCCGGCGCAGGCGCTGGCCCCCGCGGGCAGACGGAGGGAGGCCGGGCCGGGCCTTATTTATATGCGCGGGAGCGCCCGGCCAGGCCTGCAGGAGCATGTTTTGTACACGGAATATATCAATTTATTTCTGTACTAGGGCTGGTGCTGATCTGCCCCAAGCGCTGTCCTGGGCGGGCGGCTCACGCCCTCTGAGCGGGCCGGGCTCTCCCTGGTGTCACAGGGACCCTGCACACACCTGCCCTGAGCCGGTGGGCACCGCCCCCTTGCCCCCTCCCCTCCTCCCTGCCCCATCTGCACGCCTGCTCTGCACCAGCCGTTTGCAGGGACAATGTTCAGCAGTGTCCTGGTGCTTACGCGGCGGGCCCTGCAGGGAGACGTTTGTCCCAGTTTAGGTGCAATTCCCTGGATTCCCAGTTGTGCCACGGGCTCCCCAGCCATGGCACACCCAACAGGGAACAGGGCCAGGGTTCGGGTCCCTCCCCTTGTGTCACACTACGCCATTACTGTAACGATGTTTTATTAGGACTAACAATGCTCTTCCCAGAAGTGCACAACCACGAGGGCTCGGGGGGCTTTCCCCCAGTTCCTGTGCCCCCATCCCCCGTGCCCTGCAGAGCCCAGCCACTGCAAGGGGCTCCCAGGGCCCAGTGCAGATGCTGCTCCAGCCTGGAGCTCCAGCGCAGGGAGGATGCAGCTGCTCCTGCTGCCTCAGGCCAGGGGTGGTGCCAGTCGTGTCCGGCTGCCGCGGGGAGCTGCGCCCAGGTGCTGCTACGTGCCGGCAGCGGGAGCATCCGGCGAGGACTCGTAGGGGCCCGGGGCCGGGCCAGGGGAGGCCGGCGGTGCGGAGGGCGCCGCAGCTGCCCCGTACTCGGCTGCGCGGCGCTGCAGCATTGCCGGCACCAGTCCCACGTAGGCGCCCATCAGGCGGTGGTTGGCGCGGACCAGCCTCGCGGCGCAGCTGTCCAGGCACGACTCCTGCGGCAGGGACGGGCTGGGGTCAGGGGGCGCGGGGACAGCCGCCCGCGGCCCCCCGGGCGCCGCTCACCTCTTGGCCCGTGAGCAGCCGGTAGTTGAGGTTGCAGACGCAGTGGCGGAAGCAGAGCTCGGTCATACGGTTGTAGACCAGCAGGAAATCCCGCAGCTGGGGAGCAGGCGCGGGTCACACCGGGCGGAGCCGCTCCGGAGCCCCCGACACCCACCGGGACCCCGGCGTGCCCCCGGCCAGCCCGAGACGCCCGGGTCCCTTCCCGGACCCGCCGGTTCTCCTGCGAACCCCGCACCCGGAGCCCTGGGACACACCGGCACCCGCCACGAGACCGACGGCCCCGGAACCACCCACGAAGGCCTCGCGGCACAGCGTGCTCCCACCCCCGGCCCCGGCGCTCACGCTGCGGAGCTGCTGCCGGTGCTCGGCCGCCGGGTCCATCCCGGGCACGGCCCGGTGCCTCCGCGCCCGGCGGGACCCGCCGCCGAGTCGCACAACGTCACTTCCGCCCGGCTCAGCGATGACGCCACTTCCGGGCCGCTGACGCCACTTTCGGCGCGTCCGGGCCGAGGCGGAGCGGGAGCGGCGCGGGGGGGCCCGGCGGGGCCGGGGCGCAGGTGGGCCGGGGGCACCGGGGCACCGGGCGGCGTGAGCGGCGCGGGGCCGGGGGAGTCCGGCTGGGAGAGCCCGGAGCGAGGCTGGGGCCGCCGCCGCCCGCTCGGGCCGGTGCCGCCGGGAGCGGCCGCCGGGGGTTCCCTCGGACGGCGGTCCCGTCTCGGCGCCTTGCCGTGCGTGGCTGCGGAGGGGTCCCGCCCCGGAGGCTGTGGGGGCCGCGGGGCCGTCCTTCGGGAGGATGGCTCTGGGCGGTGACGGCCTCTGCCCGCAGGGTTGGACCCTAGCGCTGCGCGGGCGCTGTCCCCGGCGGGGAGGGGACAGGTCACAGGTAACGGGCTGTCGGCAGCCCGCCCCGGGCCCCGCCTGCCCTGGAATGTGCCCGGACCGGTCCGGGCGCAGCGGGGCCCCCCCGCTCTCCTGCGGCTGTGGACGTGGCTCCCGGCGCCCTCCTGGCCGGGCCGGGCTGGGCGCTGCTCGCTCCGCTGTCCCGGGGCGGGCTCCGCGGGACGCGGGCATCCCCGGCGGGCTGTGGGCACGGAGTGCGGCCCGAGGGGCGGGCAGCCCGGGACTCCTGGGCGTGACGGTGTGGGAGCCACGGTGGGTCCCGGCTGAGGCTGGGGTTGGGGTCGGTGCCTCTGGAATGTGCCACGCTACGGGTCTGTTCTGAGAGCCGGGGGTGTCCCGAGAGACCGCGGGCCGGGCAGGCAATGGCTGCGGGAGGCCCGGGCAGGGGGCAGAGTCTGTTCGGTGCCAGCAGCTGCCGATGTGGGCCCCTCCCTCCGCGCTGTAATCTCCTGCTGTCCCCTTCCAGCACGGCCCCGCGGGTACTGGCTGGTGCCCCTGGCCCCAGCACCGCATCTGTGTCCTTGCAGGCCCTGAGGATGTCGGACGGGATCCTGAGCAAGGCAGCCACCATGGAGATCCCCATCAGCAGCAACGGAGACACCAGCAGCCTGCCCGAGGACGATGGCCTGGAGCAGGTCTGGGGATTGGGAACCCCAGGGGAGTGCTCGGGACTGCACCAAGGCTGTGCTGTCTCTGCATCTCAGTCCCCTGTGCTCCTCTGCCTCCCAGGACCTGCAGCAGGTGATGGTGTCGGGACCCAACCTGAATGAGACCAGCATCGTGTCAGGCGGCTATGGGGGCACAGCCGAGGGCATCATCCCCACCGGGACCATCAAAGGTAATGGGGCTGGGCTGGGAGGGAGTGGGGATCATCCTGGGAAGAAGGGGCTCAGCTCTCCTCATTGCCCCTGACTTACAACACGAGGCTCTGCTACAGCCCAGCCAAGATGTTTCCTGGGTGGGCTCTGTTCCTGCTGGACTCGGGTTCTGTGCGGGGGCAGCGTGTGGGGGAGTGTACTGGTGGCAGAGGAGGGGCTGCTGCCCCAGCTCTGCTCTCCCTGGGCTGGGTTACTCCCCTGTCACGGGGTGGGGTCTCTGCTGGGGAATCTCCATCCCCTTGGTCAGCACATCCCCGTGGGACTCTGAGTCCCTGCTCTGGTGAGGAATCCCAGGTCTGTCCCGGTCCATAAGCAGCGGGAGCTCTGGAGTGTGCTGGGGTTGAGGCAGTGGGGCCAGTTGGGCTCTGCACCCTGGGAGTCTGCCACGTCTGCTGCCCTTGTTCCGTGCAGATCTCTCCCTGAGGGTCCCCCCAGGGCTTGAGGAGGGTCCCTGTGGGCAGAGAGGCCGAGTGTGTGTGTGCCTTCCTGGAGCACCACCGCCGCTGGCCCGGTGTCCCCATGTCTCTGTGTCCCTGTGTCCCTGCACCCCCAGGCCTACCCAGCTCTTGGGGTGCAGGGATTCCTGCACAGGGGCAGGTGGGGGGTTCCCTGGGGCGGGGGAGCCCACCTGTGTGGCTGTAGCCATGTCTCTGGTTCCAACGCTCACCTGCTGCCGTCGCTCTCCCGCTGCCGCCCGCCCGCGCACTCGTCCCTGTCCCCTGCCCCCCGTCCCCTCTGCCCTGGCTACCCACTGTCCCATGCCCTGTGCCCCTGTCCTGTCCTGCCCCACCCTGCTCAGCCCCCGCAGCCCCCCCGTTTCCAGGCTCTCTTGTCCACCCTCACCCCCCCCGAGGACCATCGGTGCCCCCCAGCGCGCCTGCTGCCCGTAGGATGGCCCGCCCGGCCGCTGCTCCAGCAGGTACTGCGCCCCTCACTGCACCTCAGGGCCTCCCTAGGGACCTTGGTAAGAGCCCCCGTGGCAGCTGTGTCGTGGCCAGAGCCTGGTCCTGGTGCTGATCCTTGTGCTGGGACAGAGGACAGCGCTGGTGGGTCCTGGCCAGGGGGATCCACCCTGGAGCCCACCTGAGGGACACCTAGTGCTGCTGGGTGGTGTTCCCCCTGTGGCCTGGTGAGGGTGGTCAGCAGGATGGGGCAGGGCCTGGTGCAAGCAGACACGGCTGAGCTGGGATCTGTGCCCCTCTGTGGGACCCTCAGGGGGCTGGCAGGAGCAGGGTCCTCACCACGATGCCTGTGAGCCAGTGCTGGGCGTGTGCCCAGAGCTGGGGATGCTGCTGTGGAAACAGCAGCTCCAGAGCAGGGGCTCTGGCGGCTGGGGCTGCCAGGTCCCCATGGCCACCAGCTGCCCTCCTGGAGCTGGTGCCAGGTCTGTCCTGTCTCTGTCCCTGTCCCTGTGCCAGGCCCTGGGCTGCACCCACCACCCCCCGGACCCCCATCTGGTGGAGAGGAGGTCGTGCGTGGCATTGCCGTTGAGAAGTTCGACATTGTCAAGAAGTGGGGGATCAACACCTACAAGGTGAGGGGTGGGGGGACCCCAAGGGGACCCTCCCCCAGCAGCTGCTCTCGGAGTAGTTCAGGGGGCTCACACCTGCCTTGGGGTGCTCCTGGTTCCCCCTCCCGCAGTGCACCAAGCAGCTGCTCTCGGAGCGCTTCGGGCGGGGGTCCCGCACCGTGGACCTGGAGCTGGAGACTCAGATTGAGCTGCTGCGTGAGACCAAGCGCAAGTACGAGAGCGTGCTGCACCTGGCACGGGCGCTCACAGCCCACCTCTACAGCCTCGTGCAGACCCAGCACGCCCTGGGGGACGCCTTCGCTGACCTCAGCCAGAAATCCCCCGAGCTCCAGGTGCGCCAGGGGAGCGAGGACAGGGACACCTGGGCACCAGGGCTGGGAGGGAGCAGGGCTGTCTGGGGCTTGACACTGGGGGTGTGGGGGTCAGGACCTGGGCACCGGCGCAGGAGCGGGATCTGCGCTGGAGTGCATGTGCATGCTGGTGCTGCGCTGGGCGGTGCTGGGTCGTGGTTGGTCTCAGGGGGTTTTGGCTCAGCACCCTTGATGGAGGGGAGTGGGGGTGTGATCCGTGCCCCCTCATCTGTGCACCCACCCCTCTGTCCGCAGGAGGAGTTTGGGTACAACGCAGAGACACAGAAGCTGCTGTGCAAGAACGGGGAGACGCTGCTGGGTGCTGTCAACTTCTTTGTGTCCAGCATCAACACGCTGGTCAACAAGACCATGGAGGACACGCTGATGACAGTCAAGCAGTATGAGACGGCCAGGTGGGACAGGGAGCTGGGGGCCCGGGGATGCTGGGGGCTCTGGAGGCAGCCGCTGACGGAGGGGCTGTGGCAGGCTGGAGTACGACGCGTACCGCACGGACCTGGAGGAGCTGAGCATGGGCCCGCGCGACGCCGGCGCCGTGAGCCGCCTGGACGCGGCCCAGAGCCAGTTCCAGAGCCACAAGGACAAGTACGAGAAGCTGCGGGCGGACGTGGCCATCAAGCTCAAGTTCTTGGAGGAGAACAAGGTGGGTGCAGGGAGGGGAGGCGTGGGGTGGGAATGGGGAGCGCAGGAATGGGAGGTGCAAGACGGGGGTGGGGGATGCAGAGATGGGAGTGCGTGAGGAGGGGGGTTCGGGGCAGGGATGAGGGTGTGGGATGGGAATGGGAGGTGCAGGGATAGGAGGCACAGGGGTGGGGTCCCTGCAGGGACTTGAAGCCGCGTTGGACATTAATTGGGTGGAATGGGCAGTGGGAGGACAGGGGGGAGCAGTGGCACTTGGGGGGTCTCAGAGGGCTTTCCAACCCTTTTTCTGTGCTGCTGGGGTGGGGTCAGGCCCCCCCAATCACGATCCTTTCCCAGATCAAGGTGATGCACAAGCAACTGCTGCTGTTCCACAATGCCATCTCCGCATACTTTGCCGGGAACCAGCAGCAGCTTGAGCAGACCCTCAAGCAATTCAACATCAAGCTCAAGACCCCTGGCACCGAGAAGCCCTCCTGGCTGGAGGAGCAGTGAGCCCCCTGTGCCCCCCCGGATGGAGGAGCACACATGGACCTCAGTTGTGGCCAGGGGCTCGTGGGGGCCACAGCCCGGGCCTGGTCTTGGATGGGGGGGGCCACCAGATGTGGGGAGCTGCCAGTGGGCTGGGGCCCCATCCCACAGCCCCTCCTCAGGGCAGGGTGCAGCAGCTCCTCAGCACAGACCCCACAGAGCAGACAGCTGGAGCCCCCCCCTGCCCCTGACACTCCCAAGGGGCTGGGGACACCCCCCTTGCTGGGCTGCTGCCCCCAGGCACCCTGCTCACCTTGGGGTGAGCCAGGACCTTCCAGTGTCCCCCCTCTGCCTCCCCAGGGCAGGATGGGGGTGCACCCCTCCCAGGCCCACTGCCAGCTTCCACCCAGGGAGGCCCCTGCCCTGTGGTATGGGGAGCTGGGGGGGACAGCACCAGAACAGCCAGGTCCCCCCTGTGTTGGGGGGCCTGTGGGGCCTCCCTGCTGCACCTGGCACCCAGGGGGGCTCCCTCTGTGCCCTCCAGTGCCAGGGACACCCTGGCCCCCTCCAGGCCGTTCGCAGGTGTTTCCAGCGTGGCCGCTCTTGCACTCCTGATTCACGGGGGGCTGCATCCCCCAAAGACCCCCCTGCTTCCCTGGGGCTGTGGCATCCTGGGCTGGGCTGCTGAGGGGTCCCTGTGCCCTGCTGCCAGTGGCAGGGGGCGTCCCTGGCCGGGCACAGGTCCCCTGGAGCCCTGGGAGAGGGCAGGGGGCTCCAAGCAGGGACCAAACGCCAGTGCAGGCACAGGGGGTGCACGGTGTCCGTGCGTGTCCCTGTGCAGGCACACGTGTGTCCCGGGGCTGGGGCACCTGTGCTGCACACGGGGGGCTGGGGTCCCGGCCAGGGCTCACCCCCACCCCACGAGGGGCCCCTGCCCACCCCTGCACTTGGGCACTTTCTCCTGAGACAAAATTGTTGTTTTTGCTCATTAATTTAACCCATAATTTAATGTCGGGATCCGACTTCCCCCTGCCCCACCCTGGTGACGGTCTGACCCCCCAACCCCCTGACTTCTGTAAAACCCCGAATAAACGGTACAGATCAGCGTGTGCAGAGCTACAGGTGGGACAAGCAGGGGCTGCACCCTGCGGGCTGGGGCTGGCAGAGCGGGTGGAGACGCTGAGGACTGTGCTGGAGCCCGAGTGGGCCCTGGCTGCTGCTTGTGGGGGCCCAGGCTTGGGAGGGGAACGGGAGAGATGGTTCTGGGGGGCGAGCGAGGGCTTGGGGGGACCCTGCTCACTTGTGTCTGGCGAGGGGGCCACCCCTTGCTCCAGCCTCATGGCACCAGCGTGCAGCAGGACCAGGTATGAGTAAATGGACAGGATGGGGACCCTGCAGAGAGAAGCTGGTGGGATCGGCCTGGGGTTCCATCACTGCTGTCCCACTGGTGGCAGTGAGGGCTTGGGAGTCCCACAGGATAGATCCCCCTTCCCCAGGCCCGGCTCTGGGGCTGGTGCCATCGGGTGCCCTCCTCCATTGCCCTTTGACCTGTTGCCACTCTAGCTGCTGTTCCCCTGGACACTCCCTTCAGAAAACCCCGGGAGATTCCCAACCAGCCCTGAACCTTCCTCTGGGACACCCTCTTCCCCAGCCCCGACCCCCTGGAACACCCAAACCCCCCCGTGGAGCCCTGCCGCTCCCCAGACACGGGTGTGGGCCAGCCCTGGCCATGCTGGCTGCTGGGGTGGGGTGGGTGTTCCCTCCTCCTGCTCTGTCCCCCCAGGCCCATCCACCAGGTTGTGTGGGATGCTGGGAAGGACTGGGGGTCTCTGCGGGGATGAGGAGCCCCTGGAGGTGAAGGTGCAGGGCCAGAGGAGGTCCTTGGTGGAGGGGAGCCCACAGGATCCTCCTGTGCTGCAGATGTCCCAGCCCCTGGTCCCTGCTGTGCTGTAGGGGCCCGTGGGACATGCTGAGCCTCAGCACCTTGTGCTGCTTCTGCTGGTGCCTGCCTGGGCTGCAAGGTCCTGGCAGTGGGTCCCATGTTGCATGGCAGGTCACCCCTCTATCACCCTCATGGTCATCCTCGCTCCTGGGGGTTGTGCTGGCTGCACAACCAGCTCTGCCCTGGCTGCAGAACCTTCCGGACACGGAGGCCAAGGTGGAGGGTCAGGGCACCACTCTGGGCCCCCCATGTAGCTGGGGACAGGTTTCTTGGGGGGCTGGTTCATGGCAGAGCTCTGGGTCCCTCCTGGATCTGTTTCTCCCAAACGGGTCCCCAAAGGGCTGGGGGTCCGTGTGCTGGGCCGGCTCAGGACCTTCCTGTCCCTGTGGCCACATTCCCCCACGGCCCACACCTGGCTGGGGACAGGGGCACCCCTCCGGGCCACTCCAACTGCAGCTCTGCCAGGATGCCTGTCCATGGGGGGCCGCTCGCTGCCCGCCTGCCTCACCGGAGGAGGCAGCCAGGAGCCTGCTGGAATTCTCCGGGAAGCTGCAGCAGGGCTTGGTGCCACCTTCTGAGCGGGGAGGGGGCCCTGCCGGGTGGATGCTGAAGGGGTGATGGTGATGGGGGGGTCCCACGTGGAGGAGGAGCTGTGGCAGCTGGCAGGTGGGAAGTGTGGGCTCCCTTTAGACTGAGGGGCTGGCACAGGCCTACTGGGCGCTGGTTTTACTCCTATCCCCCCCTTTATAAGCCCCTTTGTACCCCGCCTGTACCTTCTCTATACCACCCCTCTATAACCCCTATTTTACCTCCGTTTTTGCCTGCGCATCCCCCTCGCCTCCCTTTATATCCATCCACCTGTTCGCCTTGACCTTCCCTTTATTCCCCCTTTATCTCCCTTTTATATTCCTCCTACTTCCCAATTTATACCGCCCGTCACCCTGTGCTGGCAGCCCCCCGCCCCGCCGTGCCCCCACCCACCACTGTGAGCCCACATTCCCCAGCCCCATTCCCCCTCCGATTTGGGGTCAAACCCCCCCCAATTCGGGTCGGGATGTGGTTGCCGTGGCAACAGCCGGGTACCCCTGGATGCGCGGAGCCCCCCCCAGCTGCAGAGCCACAGCCCAGGCGAGACCACTGATGCTGGGGGGGGGAGCTGGGGGGTTCCTTCACCCCCTTCCGCACGGGACGCTCCCCGCGAACCCCCCAGGCGGGGGCGGCACCGCGTCCCGCAGCGAGGCCCCGGCAGCCCCGCGGGGGCGTCCCCGGGGGCGGGCTCGGTGACCCGGGGCGGCGGCGGCACGGTTCGGCTCCCCCTCCGGAGCGCGCGTGGTGCCGCCCGGCCCGGCCGCCTCCCTGTCGCATCCCGGGCCGGGGCCGAGGATGCGCCGTGGGTCCCGCGGCGCGGGCGGCAGCGGGGAGGGGGCTGCGGGGCGGGTGAGTGCGGCGGGGGCGGCGGCGGGGCGCGGGAGGCTGCGGGCTCCGGGTGCGTGCGGGGCGGCGGGGGGCGGCGGGGGGCAGAGACCCCCGGGCACGGCGGCTGCGGCCCCCCCGGTTCCGCCATGTCCCGGTGCCGCGGGGGGGCGGCGCCGCACAATGGCGGCCGGGGCGGGGCCGGGGCCTGGAGCGCGGAGCCGCCGCAGCGCCGTGAGCGGGGCCGGGGCTGTGGGGAGCGGGGGCCGAGGGGCGGCGGTGACGGTGCCCCCGTGGGCCGGGGCGGTGGGGCTGTGGGGGCTGTGGGGGCTGCGGGGGCTGCGGGGGAGCGGCGGTGACGGTGCCCCGTGGGCCGGGGCTGTGGGGCTGCGGGCTCAGGAGGGAGGGCGGCGGGGCCGGGGCTCGCCCCGCGGGCGGGGAGCCGTGCTGGGGGGCACGGGCAGAGGGAGCTGCGGGACCGCTGGGTTCCGAGGGGCAGGGTGGTGCTGTGGGGCGCGGTGCTGTGCGGGGCTGGGGGCACCTGTGGGGCTGGCTCCGGGTGCCCGGGGGGCCGTGGGCATGGTGGGGGCCAGGAGCGGTGCCCCGTGTGTGCCCCCACAAGGTGTCTGTGGGGCCGGGTGCTGCGGGCGCCCCAGCGTGCTGAGCCCTCGTGGCCCGGGGCCGGTGTCCTTTATGGCCTCTGTGGGGTGCGCGGGGCGCTGCAGGGTGTGCGGGGGGCCGTGTGGGGTGCGCGGGGGCTGCAGGGTGTGCGGGGGGCCGTGTGGGGTGCGCGGGGGGCTGCAGGGTGTGCGGGGGGGCTGCAGGGTGTGCGGGGGCTGCAGGGGTGTGCGGGGGGCCGTGTGGGGT
Organism: Luscinia megarhynchos; assembly: GCA_034336665.1. NCBI lineage: Eukaryota > Metazoa > Chordata > Aves > Passeriformes > Muscicapidae > Luscinia > Luscinia megarhynchos. The sequence continues at coordinate 179,452 of JAPFBE010000003.1, forward strand.
GCGCGGGGGGCTGCAGGGTGCGCGGGGGGCTGCAGGGTGTGCGGGGGCTGCAGGGTGTGCGGGGGGCTGCAGGGTGTGCGGGGGGCCGTGTGGGGTGCGCGGGGGGCTGCAGGGTGCGCGGGGGCTGCAGGGTGTGCGGGGGGCTGCAGGGTGTGCGGGGGGCCGTGTGGGGTGCGCGGGGGGCTGCAGGGTGTGCGGGGGGCCGTGTGGGGTGCGCGGGGGGCTGCAGGGTGCGCGGGGGGCTGCAGGGGTGTGCGGGGGGCTGCAGGGTGCGCGGGGGGCTGCAGGGTGTGCGCGGGGGGCTGCAGGGTGTGCGGGGGCTGCAGGGTGTCGCGGGGGCTGTGTGGGGTGCGGGGGCTGCAGGGTGTCGCGGGGGGCCGTGTGGGGTGCGCGGGGGGCTGCAGGGTGTGCGGGGGGCTGCAGGGTGCGCGGGGGCTGCAGGGTGTGCGGGGGGCTGCAGGGTGCGCGGGGGGCTGCAGGGTGTGCGGGGGCTGCAGGGTGTGCGGGGGGCCGTGTGGGGTGCGCGGGGGCTGCAGGGTGCGCGGGGGGCTGCAGGGTGTGCGGGGGGGCTGCAGGGTGCCGTGCAGTTCCTCCCACGCATTTAAATCCCCCCATCCGCAGGCCGAGGGTCTGCCGTGACCCCCACGGGCCTGTGGGGGCGGGTGGGGTTGCGTGGTGCCGGGCCGGGGCCGGGGCTGGCTGCGGGGCGCTGCGGGTGCTGGGCGCTCACCGTGCTGTGCTCCCAGGCTGAGGAGCCGCCATGGCCCGCCATGAGCCCGCCAGCCCGGTGGTGCGGCAGATTGACCAGCAGTTCCTGATCTGCAGCATCTGCCTCGACCGCTACTGCAACCCCCAAGGTGCTGCCCTGCCTGCACACCTTCTGCGAGAGGTGGGACCTCCCGAGCCCACCCCCGAGCCTCCCCTGCATCCCCCCCAAACTCCATCCCTGCCTGCATGCTGGCTGTGAGAGATGGGACCCCCTGAGCCCCCCCTGCACCCAATGCTGCCTGCACACCTCCTGTGAGAGGTGGGACCCCTCATTACACTCCCTCCACCCCACTGCACCCCCGGTGTACTCTCTGTGCCCTGGCCCCTCTCCATCCCCACCCGTCTCTGAGCACCCCTACATCCCTGCTGTGCCCTCTGCACCCCAACAGCGTCCATCCCCAGCACATCCCCACCGTGCCCTGAGCCCCCTGCACCCCACTGAGTCCTGACTGCACCCCCGCCACTGCAACGCTCCCAAAGCACCCCCCATGTCCTGGCTGCACCCCTGCACCCCCAGACCCCTCTGCCCCCTCCAGCATCCGTCCCCTCTGCCCCCCCGAGTGCACCCAGCCCCCCTCTGCCTTGCTGCATCCCCCGTGTCCCTGAGCCTGTACCCCAGCACTACCAGCTGCACCCCCAGTGTGCCCCACTGCACCCCTCCTGCACCCCTAAACCCGCAGTGTGAGCACAACCCCCCTGACCCCCTGCACTCCCTGCCCTCCCCAGGGAGAGAAGGGGTTGAGCTTCCCTGTGCCCCCAGAGGTGGGGCTGGGACCCCCCTGCATTCCACAGCCCATGGGGGTGCTGAGACCCCACTGCCCCCCACGACCTTCTCCGAGGGCTGCAGAGCCCCTGAGCCCGAGTGTGGTGCTGGGGGTGCCGTGGGGGGGTCCCCGAGTGGGGGGGTCTTGTTGCTGATGGCCCCTCTCTCTGTGCTCCCAGAGCCCTCTGGCCCTGCTCCAGCCCCCCACTCCATCCATCCGTCCGTCCATCCCTCTCCCCAGGGGCACTGGCACTGCTGCCCCGTGTCCATCCTGTCCATCTGTCTGACTGCCTGCTCCTCTGCCGCTCCTCCACCTGGTGTCACACCACATAGCCCTCCTGTCTGTCTGTCCATCTGTGTCTCCCATCCTGGTGTGACACTGTGCAGCCCCCATCTGTCTGTTCGTCTGTCCCCCTCCTGCACCCCAGTGTGACGCTGTGCAGCCCCACCACCTTGTCCATCTGTCCCCTCATTTGTCTGTCCCTCCCGTCCTGTTCTCACACTCAGTGTTCTACCACACAGCCCCCGTGTTTGTCTGTCCCTTTCCCTCCTGCTCTCTGCCTGCACCCCAACCCTCCTATCTTGCTGCCCCCCTCTCCCTGTGTTCCTCATCACCATATCTGTCTGTCCTGCTGCCCCCGTCCCACTGTCACTGTGGGCAGCCCCCGTCCATCCATCTGTCCCCGTGCCACTGCCTGTCCCCAGGTCTGTCTGCGTACCCTTGTCCTGGACCCTGACCCTTGTGTTCATCTGTCCATCCCGCTCTCTACCTGCCCTCAACCCTAGGTGCCATGTACTCCCTTCTGTCCCCCCATAAATCTGCCTGTCCATTCCCCTGTCTCCCTGTCCATCCATCTGTCCCTTCATCCCCCTGTTCTGCCCCCACTGCCATCCCACATCCCCCATCCCCAGCGGCTCCTGTCCCTCTGTGCATCCCCTCACCCGCTGCCGTTGTCCCTGTATCTGTGCCTGCATACCCCCTGTGCCCCCACAGCCCCCGTTCCCATCCCTGCCCCTTCTCGTCCTGGCCCAGAGTCTGTCCCTGTCATGTCCCTGTGCCCCCTGACCCCAGTGACCCCCGTGACCCCTGTGACCCCAGGTGTCTGCAGAACTACATTCCGGCCCAGAGCCTGTCCCTGTCGTGCCCCGTGTGCCGCCAGACCTCGATCCTGCCCGAGCGGGGGGTCCCGGCGCTGCCCAACAACTTCTTCATCACCAACCTGATGGAGGTGCTGCAGCGGGACCCCGACCCCCGCGGGGCCCCCCCTGCACCCCTGCCCCCCCTGGGCGCCGCCACCGGGCAGCCGCTCTGCTGCCCGAACCACGAGGGAAAGGTGGGCCCGAGGCTGGGCAGGGGCTGGGGGCTGGGGGGGCTGGGGGCATCCGGAGGGCTGGACTCAGGGGGGCTGGGCACCTGCAGGAGCTGGAAAGGCTTTAGCAGGGCTGGGATCTGGGGAGGGCTAAAGGGGTCTGTGAGCATCTGGAAGGGCTGTGAGCCTCAAGGGGGTCGAGTGGGCTGCAGGCCTTGGAGAAAGGGTCCAGAGGGGGTCTGTGGAGGCTGCAGTGGTCCAGGGAGTCTGGGGAGGCTGTGTGGGCTCAGAAGGTGGTTTGGGGCGGCTGCAGGGTCCTGCGGGCTGGGCTGCGGGGCGGCAGGTGAGTGCAGGTGTGGCAGGTGATGGAGTTCTACTGCGAGCCCTGCGAGACGGCCATGTGCCGGGAGTGCACGGAGGGGGAGCGGCGGGAGCACCGGGACCACCGCACCGTGCCGCTGCGCGACGTGCTGGAGCAGCACAAGGCAGCCCTGCAGCACCAGCTCGACGCCGTGCGCGCCAGGTACGGGGCTCCCGCTGCTTGCAGCCAGCTTGGTGCCACCCACACACGGTACCGGTGGAGAGCTGGCTGAGGGCGTCGTGGTGCTGTGGGGTTTGGGGGTTCAGGGAGTCCCCATGTCCCCCTCCTGCAGGATACCGCAGCTGGATGAGGCTGCTGTGGGGGGCTTCAGGTGCGCGTGGTGGGGGTGTGGGATTTGAGGGGGTGCTGTGTCTCCCCAGGCTCCCCCAGCTGGCGGCAGCGGTGGGGCTGGTGGCCGAGATCAGCCGGCAGCTGGGGCAGCGCCGGGCGGAGGCTGAGGCCGAGATCGGGAGCAGCTTCGAGGAGCTGGAGGCGGCGCTGCGGCAGCGGCGGGAGGTGCTGCTGCGCGACCTGGAGGCCACCTGTGCTGCCAAGCAGCAGGTAACACACCTGCGGCTCTGCGCCCTTCCCCAGCCCTTCCGGGGGGGGTGTGTGCCCCCGCCGTACTGCAGGGCCAGTGGCCCTGCCAGTGCCACAGTGGGGTCCCAGTGCAGCATCAGCGCTGGGGTTGTGGCCATGGCTGGGGTGCAGGTGGGGCTGCGGGGGAGCACTGGTTATGGTGCTGGGTGTGGGGTGCAGGTACAGCACTGGTTAGGGTGCTGAGTGTGGGGTGCAGGTACAGCACTGGTTAGGGTGCTGGGTGTGGGGGTGCACTGGTTATGGTGTTGGGTGTGGGGGTGCACTGGTTATGGTGTTGGGTGTGGGGTGCAGGTACAGCACTGGTTATGGTGCTGGCTGTGGGGTGCAGGTGGAGCACTGGTTATGGTGCTGGGTGTGGGGTGCAGGTACAGCACTGGTTATGGTGCTGGCTGTGGGGTGCAGGTACAGCACTGGTTAGGGTGCTGGGTGTGGGGGTCCCACACCAACACTGCAGAGACGTGCCATCCCCACAGGATGCACGGATGCACAGCTGGGGGTGCGGCAGCAGGGCCGGGCTGTGGTTCAAACGGGCTGCCGCAGGTGGTGTTGTGGTCCCCCAGGTGCTGGAGGCGCAGCTGGAGGTGCTGCGGCAGGGCCAGGAGAGCATCCTGAGCAGCTGCGCGTTCACGGAGCAGGCGCTGCACCACGGCTCGGCCACGGAGGTGCTGCTGGTGCAGAAGCAGATGGGCGAGCGGCTGCGGGAGCTGGCGGCGCGGCCCTTCCCCGAGCACCCGCACGAGAACGCGCAGCTCGAGTTCCACGCCGAGCCCGAGGGGCTGCGCCGCTCCATCCAGAACCTGGGCGCGCTGCTGACCACCAGCGCCACGGCGCACACCACGGTGGCCACGGGCGAGGGGCTGCGCCAGGCCGTGGTGGGGCAGCCCTGCTCGCTCAGCGTCACCACCAAGGACAAGGACGGCGCGCTGGTGCGCAGCGGCGGCGCCCGCCTGCGCTTCGCCGTGACCGGCCCCGACGGCGCCGCGGCCGAGGCCGAGGTGCAGGACAACCGCAACGGCACCTACGAGCTGGTGTACACGCCGCGCGCCGAGGGCGACTTCGTGCTGTCCATCCTGCTGTACGGGCAGCCCGTGCGCGGCTCCCCGTTCCGCGCGCGCGCCCTGCGCCCCAGCGACGTGCCGCCGTCCCCCGAGGAGGCCAAGCGCCGCGTCAAGTCCCCGGGCGGGGGGCACGTGCGGCAGAAGGCGCTGCGCCGCCCCGCCAGCATGTACGGCAGCGCCAAGCGCAAGGAGAACCCCATCGAGGACGAGCTCATCTTCCGCGTGGGTGAGCGGGGCCGGGGGTCCTGGGGGTGTCTTGGGACGATGGGGCCTCGTTAGGGCTCCCCGCAGCCGTAGGGGCGGTGCGGTCTCCCTGGGGTGGTGGTGGAGGGCCCCAGGGGGTGGCAGGGGTTTGCCGGGATGGTGAGTGGTCTCCTGGGCCCCATGTGCCCCCCGACTGGTGCCTGCAGGCAGCCGTGGCCGGGAGAAGGGCGAGTTCACAAACCTGCAGGGGATCTCCACATCCAGCGCCGGCCGCATCGTCGTGGCCGACAGCAACAACCAGTGCGTGCAGGTATGGACACCCCTGGGACCTCCAAACCCCCCTCAGGACTCCCACTGGCTCTTGCTGACCCCCACTCACCCTGACAGCAACAGCCAGTGCATGCAGGTATGGACCCCTGGGACCCCCACGGGTAGCCCTGGATCCCCATGACCGCACTGACCCTGTCAGCAGTAACCGATGTGTGCATGTGTGGTCTCCTCCTGGGATCCCTGACGTCTCCCAGGACCCCCTCTGACTCCTCCTGCTCCTTCCTGGCCCCCCCAGTTGTTCTCCCAGGAGGGGCAGTTGTGCTGCATTTCCAGGGGTTCGGGTTCCCCTCGGTTCCCCTGACCCTGCTGCCCCCAGGTGTTCAGCAACGAGGGGCAGTTCCGGCTGCGTTTCGGGGTGCGGGGCCGATCCCCAGGGCAGCTCCAGCGCCCCACGGGGGTCTCGGTGGACACCAACGGTGACATCATCGTGGCTGACTACGACAACCGCTGGGTCAGTGTGTTCTCACCGGAGGGCAAGTTCAAGGTGAGGGAAAGCCGGGGTGAGGGGGGGCTGTGGGGTGGGGTCCGTGGCAGCTCCCCCTTGACTCTGTGTCCCCCCAGACCAAGCTGGGCGCGGGGCGGCTGATGGGCCCCAAGGGCGTGGCCGTGGACCGCAACGGGCACATCATCGTGGTGGACAACAAGGCTTGCTGCGTCTTCATCTTCCAGCCCAACGGCAAGCTGGTGGCTCGCTTTGGCTCCCGTGGCACCGCTGAGCGCCAGTTTGCAGGTACCCTGGGACCTCCAGCTGGGAGGTGCCCCCCTGGGCTGTGTGTGCCCCACATTTGTGGGGTGGCTGGTGGCACTGGGACTCCTAGGAATGGCCTGAGGCTGCAGGACAGGTCCAGACTCCAGTTCTAGACTGGCTTTCTGGATCCAGTTCTGAACTGTGGGTTCAGGTTCTGGGCTCAAGACTTAGGTTCTGAGTTCTGGTTTGAGTTTTGGGGCTGCACAGGGGACCAGGGTCTGGTTCTGGGTCCAGTATCAGGTTCCAGGCGAGTGATCCAGTTCCAGGTTCTGTCTCTGGGTTCTGGTTCGGGACTGAGATCCCAGGTTCTGAGTTCAGGGTTTGGTTCTGGTTCCCTGCACTGGGATGTGGTTCCAGGTTCTGAGCTCAGTTCTGGGTTTGGGTCTGGGTTCTGAGCTCTGTGTCCTAGATTGGGGCACTGGGTTTGGTTCTGGATACAATCGTAGGACTGGGTTCTGGACTTGGGCTCGGGCTCTAGGCTCAGGTTCTGGCAGTGGCTCCATCCTGGGGGCTCTGAGATCTGGGCTCTGTCCATGCCTCAGGGCTCTGGGTCCTTCCTGGTCCTGCCATGGGGCCAGGGCTGAACCCTGCCATTCCCCTCAGGGCTGAGCCCCCCATCCTGGGGATGAGTTCCCTGTGCCCCATTCGGGCTGAGCCCCCTTTGTCTCCCCAGGACCCCACTTTGTGGCTGTCAACAACAAGAATGAGATCGTGGTGACCGACTTCCACAACCACTCTGTGAAGGTGAGCGCAGCCAGAGGCAGGTGCTGGGATCCCTCAGGTGCTCCCAGGGCTGGGGCTGCAGTGCCAGTGACCCCCGTGACGCCCCTGTGTGTGTTGTCCCCCCGTGCCCGCCAGGTGTACAACGCAGAGGGCGAGTTCCTGTTCAAGTTCGGGTCGCACGGGGAGGGCAACGGGCAGTTCAACGCGCCCACGGGGGTGGCCGTGGACAGCAATGGCAACATCATCGTGGCTGACTGGGGCAACAGCCGCATCCAGGTACCCACCTGTGCCTGCAAACACCTGCACAGGCACCTGCACAGTCACCCGTGCCTGCATCTGCACAGTCACCTGCACCTGCACAGGCACCTGCACAGTCACCCGTGCCTGCACCTGCATACCTGTACCTGCACAGACACCTGCACCTGCACAGACACCTGTGCTTGCACCTGCACACCTACACTCCTGCACAGACACCTGTACAGATAACCTGTGCTTACACCTGCACACCTACACCTGCACAGACACCTGTACAGACACCTGTGCCTGCATCTGCACACCTGTGCCTGCACAGACACCTGTGCCTGCATCTGCACACCTGCACCTGCACAGACGCCTGTACCTGCACACCTGTACCTGCACACCTGTACCTGCACACGTACCCCCAGTGCAGCCCAGGGGGCGCAGCACTGCCCCCTCCCCATCCCATCCCTGCCCTCTGTGCGGCGCTGGGGGCACCTGCAGGGATCCAGGTTTAGGGGAGAGCAGCTGGGAAGGATCCTGGGTCGGTTGGGAAGGGTCCATGCAGGGTCTGCAGTCAACTGAGAGGGGTCTACGGTCAACTGGGAGCAGCTGGAGTCAACTGGGAGCAACGAAGAAGGGTCTCAGGTCAACTGGGAATGGTTGATGGGAGCCTAGGGTCAGCTGGGAGGAGCTGGGAAGAGTTTTGCAGTGAGAGCAACTGGGATGGACTGGGAAGGGGTCTGGGGTCACCTGGGAGCAGCTGAGAAGGGTCTTGGGTTACCTGGAATAGACCTGGGGAGGATGTTGAGCACAGCCCCCCGCAGGGGGTGATCCGGGGGTCTCGGGGCTGGGTGTCCCTGGGCCCGGGGCCGTGGGCACAGCTGTGTCACCTCTGCAGGTGTTCGACAGCGCGGGCTCCTTCCTGTCCTACATCAACACGGCGGCCGACCCGCTGTACGGGCCGCAGGGGCTGGCGCTCACCTCCGACGGCCACGTCGTGGTGGCTGACTCGGGCAACCACTGCTTCAAGGCGTACCGCTACCTGCAGTGACTGCGGGCAGGGCGGGGCGCCTGCCGGAGCCTGCCGCGCCCCCGCCATCCGGCTTCATGTGCACTTTATCCCGGGGGGCAGCCGGGCCTGGGGGTGGCCATGGGTCCTGCGGGGTGGGGGCTGCCTGGGGGTCGTGGTCTGGCCCCGCACCCTGCCCGTGGCAGGGCCAGCATCCCGCTGCCCGGCTGACAGGGTCCCCGAGCTGTGGGGGGTGTGAGGGGCAGGGGGAGCCGCTGGAAGGGCTGGGGGGGGACTGTGGGGCGGCCAGTCCAGAGCCCCATGCCCGCTGAGGGCTGTCCCCACAGCCCCAGCCCCCCTCCCCAGCTGTGGGGTGACTGTGTGTGCCTGCTGCCCCGCTGCACTGCTGCTCCACAGCTCGGGGGGGCTCCGGGGGCTGTGGGGCAGCTGCCGCACGCCGACAAACTGTATGTACAAAATAAAGTATTCTGGAAGTACCCTGGCCCCGTGCTGCCCCATAGCCCTGCCTGTCCGTCACACGCCCTGCCCCGAGCTGTGCTGGACACCCCAGCCCGTGCCAGGCCAGGCAGGGCCAGGAGCCGTGCCTGGAGCTCGGTGGCACCACGGGCGCTGCCTGGCCCGGGCGTTCTGCCAGCGCTGCAGGGACAGGAGCAGCCCGGGAGCGGCAGCAAGGCTGGACTGGTCGGGACTGGGGCTGGGGACAGGGCCAGACTCGAGGAGTCCATATTGGGTCGGACTAGTCTGTGCTGGCAGCAGGGTCTGGGTTGGACTGGTCTGTACTGGCAGTAGGAACTGGTCCGTGCACCCAGGAGAAAGTGGTCAGTGACCTGCTGAGCACTCAGACCCCGCAGGTGTCTGGGGCTGGTGCATCCCTGGGGGTACCACAGGGGCTGTGGAGGGGTCATAGGGCAGCTCTGGCCATCCCTGGGGGATCCTGAGGACAGCAGAGCTGACTCAGACCCTACTCATCACTCCCCAGCCTGTTCCTCAGCAGTGACCCCATTGTCAAGCAGAGCTGGAGGGAGCATCCAGGGAAGTCCATGCCTGTTCCTGGTGCTGATGCTGGGAAGGCCCTAGGACAGATCACCTGTGAGTCCCGCAGCACGGGCAGGGGATCAGATCCAGCTGCGGGTTGGCAAAGGCAGGTCCTGCCCCACCCACTCGGTCTGCTGGGACAGGGTGTGTCTGCCCGAGGCTCAGCAAAGCCTTTGGCACCATCTCCTGGCATCTCATGGAGCACCTGCAGCCTGGCTGGGACAGGTGCTCCGTGTTGGGAACGCCTGGCTGAGGGCCAGGCCCAGGAAGGGGTGGGAATGGGGCCACGTCCAGGGGGAACGGGCACTGCTGGGGCCCAGGGCTCAGTGTTGGTGCTTCAGGGCTCGGTGTTGGGGCCCAGGGCTCGGTGCTGGGGTTCCCAGGGCTCGGTGTTGGGGCCCAGGGCTCGGTACTGGGGCTCCAGGGCTCGGTGCTGGGGTTCCCAGGGCTCAGTGTTGGTGCTTCCAGGGCTCAGTGTTGGGGTTCCCAGGGCTCGGTGCTGGGGTTCCCAGGGCTCGGTGCTGGGGCTCCAGGGCTCGGTGCTGGGGTTCCCAGGGCTCGGTGCTGGGGCTCCCAGGGCTCGGTGCTGGGGTTCCCAGGGCTCAGTGCTGGGGCTCCAGGGCTCGGTGCTGGGGCTCCAGGGCTCGGTGTTGGGGTTCCCAGGGCTCGGTGCTGGGGTTCCCAGGGCTCGGTGCTGGGGCTCCAGGGCTCGGTGCTGGGGTTCCCAGGGCTCGGTGCTGGGGCTCCAGGGCTGCCCAGCAGTTACCCGTGATCTGGAGGGAGCGATCGAGTGCGTCCCCGGTGAGTTCATGGACAGCACACGGGACCTGCTGAGGGCAGGAAGGCTGTGCAGAGGGATCGGGATGGGCTGGACAATGGGCCAAGGCCAACACTGTGAGGGTCAACAAGGGCAAGTGCTGGCTCTTCCTCTGGTCAGCAAAACCCCCTGCAACGCTCTGGGCTGGGACAGGGGCTGGAAAGCTGGGAAAGAACCTGGGGTTGCTAGTGACAGCAGCTGGACACGAGCCCAGGTGTGTCCAGGTGGGCAAGAGGCCGATGGCATCCGCGCTGTGCCAGCCCCAGCGTGGGCACAGCCCCAGGGCAGGATTGTCCCCTGTGCTGGCACTGCGAGACCCCCGAGGGCTGTGTCCAGTTCTGGGTCCTGCAAGAGACACTGAGCGTGTCCAGGGCAGGGCACGGAGCTGGGGAAGGGGCTGGGGGAGCTGGAAAGGGGCTCAGCCTGGAGAAAAGGAGGCTCAGGGGGACCTTCCCAGGAAACAAGTGACAGGACAAGAGAAACCAGCTGTGCTTGGAGAGGTTCGGTCGGACATCAGGAGGAATTTCTTCATGGAAAGGGCTGCCACGTACTGGCAGGGGCTGCGCGGGGAGGTCTGGGGTCCCCATCCCTGGAGGTGCCCGAGGAGCAGCGGATGTGGCACGCCGTGCTCCGGGCTGAGTGACGCGGGGTCAGTGACAGCTGGGCTCAGCCTCGGAGGTTATCGAGCGAAGGGACTGTGATCCTGCTCAGGGTCACACCGGCGCACAGCCTGTGCCACCTCGGGGCTGCCGGGAGCCGGGACCTCGAGCCCCTCGGCCCAGCCCCGGGTCTGGGGGCTCCGGGACAGCGCAGCCGCAGGGAGCCCCGGCGCTGCCCCCGGCCGTGCCCCGGCGCTGCCCCCGGTGCTGCCCCCGGCCGTGCCCCGGCGCTGCCCCCGGACATGCCCCGGCCCTGTCCCGGTGCCGGGGCAGCCGGTGCCCCGGGGATGCCGCCGGGGCTAACGGGGGCTCAGCTGGGCTGAACGGGCACGCGGGGCACCGGGGATCCCGCTGCCCGCCCGAACAGCCGGAGCGGCGGGGCGGGCACAGTGCCGGGTCACCGGCCCCGGCAGTACCACCGGGGGGAAGGTGCCCCGTTCCGCCCGGCTCTCGCTGCCACCCTGGGCCGGGTCGAGCTGCCCGCCGCCGGCAACGCCTGGGCTCCCGGCCCCGGGGAGGGTGCGGAGAGCTCCCGGGGGTCCCGGTGCCGGTACCGGGGAGGGTCCGGAGAGCTCCCGGGGGTCCCGGTGCCGGTGCCGGGGAGGGTCCGGAGAGCTCCCGGGGGTCCCGGTGCCGGTGCCGGTCTCGGTGCCGCTGCCGGAGGCGGCGCTGTCCCTCCCCCCCCCCCGGCCGGAAGCGGAAGTGACGCGCCCCGAGCCCCCCACCCTCCCCCCGCGACCCCCGGCAGCGGAGCGGCCGCCGCAGGTACCGGCGATGGGGGCGGGGAGCGGGGGGACAGGGGTGGCACGGGGGACGCGGGGGGACACGGGGGCACTCGGGGGGACGCGGGGGGACTCGGGGGGACGCGGGGGGACGCGCCGGGCCCGCGCGCTGCGGGCAGGATGGAGCGGCGGCGGGGCTGGGGCCCGCGGAGACCCCGAGGCCCGGCCGGGGCAGGGGGCGGTGCGGGCCCGGGGGTCTCCGGGCCGCGGGGGGATGCGGCTGCGGCTGCGGGCCCGGGCCGGCGGAGCGCGGTGCCCTCGGGGCAGCGCGGTGCCGGTGCGGCGGAGGCGCTCGGCTGCGCGGCGGGGGATGCCGAGTCCTTGGGGCTGCCCGCGCCGCCGTGCCGCTGCCATCCCCGCTCCCCGCAGGCCCGATGGACGCGGAGGCGCCCCGGGGGCTGTAGCACCCCGCTGCCCTCCCTCCCCAGCGGCGGCAGCTGCGGCCGGGCCGGGCCGGGGCCGGGGGTCCCTCCCGCGCCCTCGCCATGTCGGGGGCCCTGAGCAAGCGCAGCGACCTGGCCAACGACAACCGGTGCCCGGGGCTGAGCCTGGGGCTGGCGGCGCCCCCCGACCCCCGCACCGGCCCCGGCGGCGCCCCGGCCGAGGAGCTGCCCGGCGCCGGCTGGGCCAAGGCCGGGCAGGACCAGAACCGCAACGAGCTGGAGCCGGGCCCGGGCGCGGGCCGGTCCCCCGGGGCGCACGGCGAGTCCCCCGGGGCGCTGCGGCCGGGGCTCCAGGCCCGCAACGCCCGCAACGCCGCCCGGGAGCCGCGGGCCCTGCTGATCGGCGCCTCGGAGGAGGAGGAGGACGAGGAGGACGAGGAGGAGGACGAGGAGGGGCGAGGACGGGCCCGGGGGCTCCCCGCCGGCTCTGGGCGCGGAGCGGGGCCTGCGGGAGCCCCCGGGGCGCAGCGCCAGCCACCTCTTCGGGGGGCCCGGCCCCGGCAGCGACGAGGACTCGAGCTGGGCCACGCTGAGCCAGGGCAGCCCCGGCAGCTCCCCCGAGGAGCCAGGTGGGCGCCCGGAGCCGCAGTGACCTATGGCTGCCCTAGGGAGCCCCACGGCGACCTCGCTGTCCCACGGCTGCCCCGCGGAGGCTTCTGACAGTCTGTCCGCCCCCACCTGCCCCCACCTGCCCCTCCTGCCGTGCCCCGAGCTCCTGTCAGCTCTGTGTCTCCCCGGGTCCCTGGCTGTGTGCCCAGCCCTGCATCCCCGGGTGCCGTCCCTGCTCCCCCTGGGCGCTGTCCTGTGTCCCCGGCCCCCGTCAGTTCCGTGCCCCCCGCTTTGCTCCCGTGTCCCTGTGGAGCCCCCCGGGCCATCCCCGTGTCCCTGGGGCTGTGTGGGGCTGGGTGAGGGGTGCTGACCCCTCTGCCCCCGTGCCCTGCAGAGTCGCTGTGGCCGTGCGGCGCGGGAGCACACGGGGACCTGCCCCCCGGGTGGCTGCGGGTGCAGGACACCTCAGGCACCTACTACTGGCACGTCCCCACTGGTACCACTCAGTGGGAGCCCCCCGGCGGGCCCCACGAGACCCCTTCCGACGGCAGCACCCCCACCGAGGGGCCCACCGTGAGTGGGGCAGGGCTGGGCTGGGCTGGGGGTGGCTGTGGGGCGTGGGGTGACTGGGGCATGAGGGTGGGGTGGTTGTGGGGGGCGCAGGGGACCCGCGGTATGGGCGTGGGTTGCTCTTGGGGTTACCATGGGGCTCCCATAGAGTGCTGTGGGGTGACTGGAGCGTGCTGTGGGGCGCTTGTGGGGTGACTGGGGGCTGCTGTGGGGCTGCCCTGTGGAGCACCCTGACCCAGCCCCCTGCAGCTCTCCTGGACGAGCTTTGCCCCGGCTGAGACCTTCAATGATGGGGACTTGTGGAAGGTGAGAGGGAGTAGTGGAGGGGAAAGGGTGGGGGTCAGTGCCCCCCCAGCCCCACAGAGTCCCCTTGCCTCTAGGACCCCACAGCTGAGGAAGAGGAGGAGGAGGAAGAGGAAGATGAGGAGCCAGGAGTGTCGGACCTGGAGATGCCGTCACCAGGCCCGGGATCACCAGGAGAGGGGTGTGATGTGGGGCGCGGGGACTGAGGGAACACACGGGCAGGGCTGTGCCCGGGTCCTGTCGGGATGTGGGACCCTGGGTGACAAACAGCAGGGACAGAGGGTGTCCGGTGTGCAGTGGGAGCTGAGGGGGGCAGGGCCGGGGTGGGGGGCAGGGAAATGGGGTCTTGGGAGGGGGGTTGGACCTGGGAGAGTCCCAGGATCTGAAGGCAGGGGCTGGGGAGGAAAGTCCAAGGTACTCAGGGAGCAGTGAGCCCAGTGTGGGATGTGGGGGATCGCAGAGGGCTCTCCGGCATAGGGATTGGGGTGGGGGGTCCCAGGGTCTCGGGGTGCAGTCACTGACCCCCACCCTTCCCCTCGCAGCGTGGCCCTGGGCGAGGAGGATGCGCTGCTCTCCAAGGTAGGGCTGGGCTCTCCTGACCCTCCCGGCCCCAGAGCCCCTTCCCCACCCCCGTGGGTCTGCTCACTGCCGGGGGCAGGGGCAGCCAGCCCAGGGACGGTCACCTGCGTGGGAGGGGCCTCGGCCCCCCCGTGCGGGGTCTGCCCTGCCCCCAGGGCTCGGGCTCTGCAGGTTGGGGGTGCGGGCTCGGGTTACTGCCCCGCACCGGCCTCCTGCCCCCTCGCCTCGCCATCTCTGCCCAGAGCCCCTGCCCCACCCCGCCCCACACACGCTCCCCTTGCCGCAGGGCCTCCCGGTGCGCTCTCTGGGCTGGGTGCAGCTGCGGGAGGAGGAGCTGGGCCCGGGCCGCAGCAGCAGCGCTGTCAGCGCCTGCATCCGGCAGCTCTCGGGGCCGCGCGACGGCCCCCCCGGCTGCTGGGGGGAGGTGAGTGACCCCAGAGCCCCTGTGCCCCCTGTGCCCCCGCATCCATCCCCCTGTGCCCCCACATCCATCCCCCTGTGCCCCCTGTGCCCCACATCCATCCCCCTGTGCCCCCTGTGCCCCCTGTGCCCCTGCATCCATCCCCCTGTGCCCCCCTGTGCCCCTGCATCCATCCCACACCCTCTCCATGCCCCCGGGCTCCTGGGGGTGCAGTTCCCTGCTGAGGGTGCCGTGCCCCCAGGCGCGGGCGCTGCTGCTGCTGGAGGGGCGCACGCTGAAGCTCGTGGACCCCCAGGACCGGGCGCTGCTGCACGCGCAGCCCGTGGGCGGCATCCGCGTCTGGGGCGTGGGGCGGCACGGCACCAGGTGGGGCACGTGTGGGGCTGGGGGCACGTGTGGGGCTGGGGGCACGAGGGTGCCCTCCCGTGTGAGCTTGAGGCAGCGCTGGGGTCTGGTGTGGGGCTGTGGGGTTCTGGTGCGTGCAGGGACTCAGTACCTGTGGGGTGCGGGCGTGGGGGGATCTGGGTGTGTGGGACCCCCATGGGGCGTGGAGGTCCCACACTGTGGGGTGGGGGCTCTGGAATCCCATGTATGTGGAGCTGGGCACGGGGGCATTGGATGTGGAGGGGCCATGGGGCTGGGGTCCCCACACGGGAGGGGTGTGGGGCTGCGGGGTCCCACATGTGGGTGTGGTCCCACGGGCTGGGCAGGTGGGGGCCATGGGGTCCCAACAGTGAGCTCCCCCAGAAGAGACGGGTGTGGGGCAGGATCACACCCTCCCCTGGGGAATGGGGGGTGGGTCCTGGGGCTGGGGAGGAGGGACATCTGCCCCCAGCACGCCCTGACCCCGCTCTGTCCTGCTGTGCTGCCCGGGACACAGGGAGAGGTACGGCCCCAACCTGCCCCCAGACCCGCAGTGCCCCCAGCCCCGGCCCGGACTGGGGGGGGAGGGGACCGGGGTGGTCCTGAGCGTCCCCCTCGTGCCCCAGGGACTTCGCCTACGTGGCCCGGGACCCCCTGACGCAGGTGCTGAAGTGCCACGTGTTCCGCTGCGAGGGGCCGGCCAGCGCCATCGCTGCCGGGCTGCACCGGGTCTGTGCCCAGGTGGGACCCCCGGCCTCCCCAGGACCCCCCCAGACTGCCCTGCACCATGTCTGTGTCCAATGAGACCCCCCTAAACTTCCCCAGGACCCCCGCCCTGGCTGGCCCCGGGTCTGTGTCCCGGTGAAACCCTCCCAGCACTCTGCTGGGCTTCCCCCCAAACTGCCACCTTGGCCTGAGCTACGACTCTGCCTAGATGAGACCCCCAAAAAGCCCCCGAGAACCCCCCACCTGGCCTGCACCAGGGCTGGGCCCAGCTGAGACACCCCCGAGACACCCCAGCCCAGGTAACCCACCCCAAACTCCCCTTCCTTGGTCTGCACCACATCTGTGCCCAGGTGAGACCCCCAGAAACCCGCCAGGACTTGCCCTAGCCTGCAGCACATCTGCACACAGGTGAGACCCCCAGGCCCCTGCAGCGGCCCCCAGGCCTGTCCCTGGGTGAGCCCCTCCCCACCCCAGTGTCCCCACAGAGCCGCCGCAGGGCACAGGATCCCTGGGGGTCCCTCTGGCTGTCGGTGCTGGGACAGCCCCTTGTGTGACATGGGGGGGCTGTGGGTCACCACGGGGGCCCTGGAGGTCGCTGTGCTGTGACACCTGGTGGCCGTGTCCCCTGTCCCCCAGCTGACGGCAGAGCGGCGAAGCGCCCGGGCAGCAGGCAGCGGCCTGGGGACAGACCCCCCCCGGCTGGGGGAGCCTCCCCTGCAGGGTACGGGCTGGGGGCGCCTGGGGGGCACCTGGGGGGCTGGGAGTGACTCGGGAAGGGCTGGGGCGCTGCTGGGGCAGTCCTGCCGGGGATAGGGTGACTGCAGGGCGGGGGGCTGCGGGGGGCTGCGTCTCTGGAGGTTGCATTGGCTGCGGTAGGGCAGGTGGGAGGGAGGGGGGCTGTTAGGGAGGCTTGGGGGGTGTCTGACGTTGTCCCCCGCCACAGCAGGGCCCCCAGCCCCCAGGAGCAAGGCAGTGCAATTGGGGGTGTTGGGAGTACTGGGAATGCTCTGGGGAGTGTTGGGGTGCTCGGGGGGTCCTGAAGGGCTCCGGGGAGGTCTGCCATGTCCCCCCCACGCTGGAGTGCCCAGCGTCCAAGGGGTCTTGGGGGTGCTGGGTGAGCACTGAGGGGTGGGGAGGGGTTCTGGAGGGATGCTGGGGCTCCGGGCTGTTTTGGGGGCCTCTGGGGGTGTCTGACAGTGCCTCCCCCACAGTGGAGTTCCCAGCCCCCAAGAGTGAGGTGGTTCAGCGCTTCCCCGTGTGTTACCTGGGCTGTGTCCCCGTTGCCAAGCCAGTGGGTGAGTGGGGGGCTCGAGGGGAAGGGAGAGTGTCTCGGGGGGCTCCTGCAGCCCGGGTGCAGCAGCTGTGGCTGTGTGTCCCTGTGCCCCCAGGCATGGATGTGATCAACGCAGCGCTGGAGGCGGCGCTGGCCCCCGGCTCAGGGGAGCCCCCTGCTCCCACCCCCGTGGTGGTCAGCGTGGCCCCTGCCACCCTCACCATCGCTCACCGCCAGGTGTGTGCCCTCCTCGGACCCCCTGCCCTCGCCCACCATCACCCACCTCCAGCTGCATCCCCACCTGGGACCACCCCCCGGCCTAGGGGGCTGTGGTGACCCCCATCCTCACCGGTGCCCCTTCCTGTTCTGGGGTCACTTAGACCCATCCTTGTGCTCCTTCCATCGTGTGCCCGTCCCAGCACATCCCGTGGGGCCTTGGGGGATCCCCTCCCCCCAGGGTGTCACTGTGACCCCCACCCTTCCCCGCTGACCCCGTGCCCGCAGACGGAGGCGGTGCTGTGCGAGTGCCGCGTGCGGTTCCTGTCCTTCATGGGGGTGGGACGCGACGTGCGCGCCTTCGCCTTCATCATGGCCAGCGCCCCCGGCACCTTCCGCTGCCACATGGTGTGGTGTGAGCCCAACGCCGCGGGGCTCAGCGAGGCGCTGCAGGCCGCCTGCGTGGTGAGTGCCGCGCCGGGCCCCCGCTGACCCCCGCTGACCCCCCGCTGACCTGTCACTGACCTCCCCACTGACCCCCGGCTGACCCCCCTCGCTGACCCTCACTGACCCTCACTGACCACTCACTGACCCATCACTGACCCCCGCTGACCTGTCACTGACCTCCCCACTGACCCCCCTAACCCCTCACTGACCCCCTGCTGACCCCCACTGATCCTCACTGACCCCCCACTGACTCCTCACTGACCCCCACTGACCCCGCTGACCCCTCACTGACCCCCCACTGATCCCTCACTGACCCCCCACTGACCCCCTCACTGACCCCTCGCTGACCCTTCACTGACCCCTCACTGACCCCCCCACTGATCCCTCACTGACCCCACTGACCCCCCACTGACCCCCCACTGACCCCCTCCCTGACCCCCACTGACCCCCTCACTGACCCCCCACTGACTCCCCCACTGACCCCCCACTGACCCCCGCTGACCCCTGGCTCCGCAGCTCCGCTACCAGAAGTGCCTGGACGCGCGGCCCCAGGCCTCCAGCTCCTGCCTGCCCGCGCCCCCGGCCGACTCGGTGGCGCGGCGGGTGGGCTCCTCCGTGCGCCGGGGGGTGCAGACCCTCCTGGGGACCCTCAAGCCGCGGCGGGGAGGGGCGCAGACCCCGTGAGCGGGGCGCGGGCGGCGGGGCAGGACTGCTGACCCAACGCTCCGGGGCACAGTTACCCAGGGCGTTGCGTCGGGGGTCCTGCCCCCACCAGTGCCCCCGCGGTGGGGCACGCCCCCCCAGGGTCCCCAATGCATGTGGCGTAATGAGGGTCTGTGTTGTACTAAATCATTCATTAATAAACCCATTCCACCAGCCCGGCTCGGCTCTGCATTCGGCCTCACACAGGCAGGAGCAGCAAGAGGAGGAGGGGCGAGGGTGTTGTGTCGGGTTTGGGTCTTCCTAGGATGCTGCGGGTGAAGAGGGGCAGTGGGGTCCACCCACACCTTATTAGGGGCCTGATGGCAGTTCAGGGACCACGGGCTGATCCCAACTGTGATCCCAGTGAGAACTGGGGCACACAGGCAGGATGGTGAATCCCAGCATCCGTGATTTCAGTGTCCCTAAGTTGTTGTGGCTGAGAATTGAGGATAAAGGACAGTGGTGTCCATCTATGTGCTGATGCTGATCCAGTCCTGGTGGGAGTGCATAAGGAGGGGTGGTGGTGTCCATTGTGCCTTTATTGTGTAACTGCTGGGACACGGGGACCGTGTGCCGCTCCCAACCTCACTGCCCCAAACTCATCTGCCTTGCGCCGATCCCGCTCCCAGCCCCGCTCCTGTGTGACCTGTGCTGGCTGCCGTGTCCCTGCCCCTGGTGTGACCTGGTGTGGCCGTGTCCCAGTCCCTGCAGCCCCGGGTGTGTGCCAGCCCCCGTCCCGGCTCAGCAGAGCCGCCGCTGCCGCCAGAGCTGCAGGACGCGCGGGAAGGGCAGCGCGGGGCGCAGGGGCCGGCAGAGCGCGGGGTCGGCGGCGCGGCCGGAGCGCAGCGCGCACAGCAGCGCCGCCTTGCAGGGGCCGCCGCAGGGCTCGCGGGGCGGGTGCCCCTTGTGCAGGTGGAACCAGAAGAGCTGGAAGAGCCGCTCGTCGTCCTGCATGCGCCGCACCAGCCGGTCCCAGTCGGCCGGGAAGGCGTTGGGCAGCCCGTAGGCCTGGCGCGCGCCGTAGAGCCGCCGCCAGCGCGGGGCCGTCCCCGGGGGCGCCGCGTTGGCCTCCGTCAGGTTCAGGATGAAGGTCTCGTGGTCCAGCACCGCGTGGGAGCTCCCGGGGTAGGAGCCGGCCACCTCGTACACGCGGTACCCTGCAACGGGACGGAGCGAGGGACGGTCAGCGCCGCGCAACGGGGTGGGGGGACGCGTGGGGGGTTTGGGGTGCACCGGGGATTGGGGGGGGACGCGTGGGGGGTTTGGAACACACAGGGATTGGGGTGGGGGGACGCACGGCGGGGCTGGGGGCGCACCGGGGTTGAGGTTGATGTAGGTGGTGACGCTCGGTGCGACGAAGGCGATGGAGACGGGACGTGAGAGCGTCTCCTCATCGTAGAACAACTCGAACTCGTCCAGGTGAGTGTGCCCGAAGAACTGGGCCGCGATGGTGCCCTCGAACCTGCCGTGGCGGAGGGACTGGGGGTGGCACCCACACTCCCAGAGCCCACCCTGGGACCCCCACCCCAGCCTGGCCCTGGGGTCTGTGTGAGGGGCGGGGGTCAGGATACTGCGTGGGGGTCTGGTGCATGGGTGGCACACGGAGTGAGAGTCCAGGGCTGGGCTGGAGTCTGGTGCAGCACGTGGGGCAGGGGCCTGCTGCGTAGGGCAGGGTGGCCACGTGTGGGGTGGGAGCTCAGGGTCTGGAGCCA
Source organism: Luscinia megarhynchos (assembly GCA_034336665.1). Classification (NCBI taxonomy): domain Eukaryota; kingdom Metazoa; phylum Chordata; class Aves; order Passeriformes; family Muscicapidae; genus Luscinia; species Luscinia megarhynchos. The sequence continues at coordinate 199,184 of JAPFBE010000003.1, forward strand.
GGCTCTGGGGTGGGGGTCGAGAGCACATGAACAGGGGTCTAGTGTGCAGGGCAGGGGCACAGAGTGGGGGTCTGGCACGTGGGGTGGGGGCCTGGCAGGGCCAGGCACTGACCTGTTGACGATGCGGTAGTAGTTCCAGCTCCAGCTGCGCAGACAGTGGGCTGGGGGGATGTGCCCGATGATGTGCACCTGTGGGCAGGGAGCCAGGGCTGGGGGTTTGCCCAGGGCCCACTGGGACCCCCCATACCCCCCCCAGAACCCCCCACACCTTCTCCCCATCACGCTCTGCGTCTGCCAGGACCCCCATGAGCCACTGGAGCTGCCCTGCAGGGTCAGTGGCGTTGATGAGGAGCCAGAAGTTGGCCTGGGAGCAGAAGTTCATGTTGAGGGAGACGAGGCGCAGCCCAGGCCAGACCGGTGCCGTGTAGAACCCGCCGGCCCTGCGTGGGAAAGGAGGCTCAGTGCTGCATCCCCTGACCTACAGACCCTGCACCCACCCCACGGACCCCCAGCTCTCTGCCTCCCGCCCCCTGCCCAGCCCCGCAGCCTGGAGCCCCCGCTACCCCACAGCCCTCTCTGTGCCCCCCATCAGCCGTGACCCCACTCCTTGCACCTCTCCCCCCACGAAGCCCCAGCTAGCCTGGCACCCCCACCGCCCCTCCAGCACGGACACCGCTCTGTGTCCCGCCAGCCTTGTCGCCCCCCAGGAGCCCGGAGTCCCCAGCTCTGAGCCCCCCCAGCCTGTGCTGCTGCAGCCCCCCTACCCCAGAGCACCCGACAACCCAGAGCCCCCAGTCTGGAGCCTCCCAGCCCTGGTACCCCAAATGCCACAGACCCAGGCCCCCGGTAGCCTGGAACCCCCACCCCTGTGCCCTTCTCCCTACCCCTGGACCCCCGGCAGCCTGGGACCCCCACCCCTGTGCCCTTCTCCCCACCCCTGTGCCCTTCTCCCCAGCCCCGGACCCCCGGCCGCCTGGAGCCCCGCGGCGCTGCCCGTGCCCACCGCAGGGTGCGCAGGGCGGCGGGGGGCAGCCAGTGCTGCCAGGCCTCGGCCATGGCGTCGTAGAGCCACGCGGCCGAGCGGTTGCCGCGCACGTAGGGCGGGGGGAAGGCGTTCACCGGGGTGGCCTCGTGGTTGCCCACGGCCGGGAAGACGCGCAGCGCGCCGAGGCGGGCGCGCAGCAGCGCCGTCACCGTGCGCAGCGCCCGCAGCTGGTCCCCGCGGCTCTGCTGCCACACGTCGTGCGCGGGGATGTCCCCGGTCCAGTACGCCGCCGCGAAGCCGCCGGTGCCGTTCCCGCTGCTGCCGCCGGCGCGACCGGAGCCGCTGGGGAGCTGGGCCAGCAGCGCGTCGATGGTGTGCAGGGGCAGGTCGCACTTGCCGTAGCTGCCCCAGAGCCCCGCCGCGGCCGGGCCCGCGCCGGGCGCCCCGCGGCAGCACAGCGGGTCGGGGCAGGCGGCGGCGCTGCCCGGCGCGTACTGCCGGTCCCAGTGCAGGTCCGTGAGGAACAGGATGCGGGCCGTGGGCGCTCCGGGCGGCGGCGGCGCGGGCGGCCGCACCGGCGGCTTGGGGGCGGCGGGCAGGGACAGGTTCCAGGCTCCCAGGATGTCCCAGTGGCCGCAGCCGGGACCCAGCAGGAGCCCGCAGGCCTCGGGCGGGCGCAGCACGGAGCGCGCCCAGGCTGCCACCACGTCGCCCTGGAACAGCTGCACGGCCTGGCGGCACACGGGCGGCCGCGCCAGCCGCAGCTCCTGGCACAGCCGCGACGCCACGCGCCCCACGCGGGCCACGTTCGGCTCCAGCTGCGGGATGGACATTCGGGATGGCCCCAGCACCTCCTGCTGCCCTCCAGCTCCCCAGGCCAGACCCTACACACTGAACTCAGCTGCTGTCACTGGCCTGTGCCCGTCAGCACCCCCGGCATGGGCACCCCCCGTACGGGCACGGCACCCCCGGCACGGGCACGGCACCCCCAGAACGGGCACGGCAGTCCCAGTACAGGCACGGCACCCCCGGTACGGCACCCCCGGCACGGGGCCCTGGCTGCTGTCACTGTCCCACCCGCTGGACATCCCGAGGCCAGAAGGGACCCGCCCCCAGCCCCTCTGCGGCCAGCCCGGTTTCCTCCTGCCTCCCTTCCCGTCCCGTCCCATGCCCCGAGCGGAGCCGCAGGCGGGACCCGCCCGGCCCCGTCCCCGTTCCTGTCCCCGTTCCCCTTCCAGCCGTCCCAGCCTGTCATTCTCCCGTCCCCGCCCGTCCCGGCCCTGTCCCCATTCCCAGCCTGGTCCCGTGCCTGTCACAAGCCCCGACCTGCCCTGGCCCGTCACGAGGGACTGGCCCGGCCTGTCCCTGTCCTGTCCCTGAGCTGTTCCGCCCTGTCCCCGCTGTCCCGTCCCCTCTGTCCCCGTTCCTGTCCCGTTCCCGTTTTCCCCGCTCTGCCAGTCCAGGTGTCCCGGTGTCCGCCCGCTGTCCCGGTGTCCCCGCGGTGCCCCCCGTGTGCGGCACTGCCCGATGCCCCGTGCCCACCTGCAGCGCCAGGTCCAGCGCCCCGAAGAGCACCCGGCAGGCCGGGCACGACACGTTCCGCCAGCCCCAGCGCGGCGCCTCGGCCGCCAGCCGCTCCTCGGGGCCGGGCGGCGACCCCGCCGACAGCGGCAGCGCCGGCAGCGCCAGCAGCGCCAGCGCAGCCAGGGCCAGCGGCAGCGGCAGCGGCAGCGGCCGGAACGGCGGCAGCGATCGGCACGGCGGCGGCGGCGGCGGCGGCGCCATGGGGCCCGGCGGGGCCCGAACCCCGGCCGCCATGGCCGAGGGAGGGCGGGGCCGGCAGGGGGCGGGGCGAGACCCGATATTTATACCTAATGAGGGCGTGGGCTGCGGCAGGACCCGCCCCCGCGCCACGGACCAGAGGTGGGGGCGTGGCCGCGGGGGCGTGACCAATGTCGGCGGGGCTGAGCGCAAATGGGGCGTGGCCAGCCGGGGCGGGGAGCCGTATGCAAATGAAGGAGCCGGGCTGCGTACGGCGCGCGGGGCACGGTGGGAGATGGAGTCCTGCGGACGGCGGCGCTCCCCGGGGTCCCGCTCCCCGGGGTCCCCTGCCCTGCGCACGGTCACACCCCGGGACGGCACTGGGGGCACCGGGCCCGGCGCTCCCATCCCCCAGCCACCGCCGCGGCCGGGCTCAGCAGTTCCCGCAGCGGAGGGTCCCCGCCCGCAGCCCCCGAGCCGCGCGCGGCGCGATCCCCCGTCCCGCCGGAGCTGCCTCCGTGCCGGCCGGGCAGGAGCGCTGGGAGCAGCGGCGCAGGTGGCACGGGGTCTGTTTATTGTGACCGTAGCCGGGGAGCAGCGCGGGGAGACCTCGGGCTGGGCTGGGGGTGCCTCGACCCCCCTCAGCCCCCGACCCGCCCGGCCCCAAAGGCTCCTCCCGCCGCCCCCCGCCCCCGCCCAGCCGGGGCTCGGCGCTGGCGCTGAGCGGGGGCGGTGGGCAAGGCCGCCCCGGGGGGGTGAGCCTGGGGGTGCACCGGAGAGCGGCACGGGGGTGCTGGCAGGGCAGGGGGTCATGCTCAGGGTGCCCAGCTCGCGGGGGGCCAGGCTCGGCGTGAGGGGCCTAAGGGGCTTTAGCTCGGGGGTCCCAGGCTGCTGAGGATGCTGTAGCTGAACTCGGAGAGAAAGATGGGGGGCGCGGGGGGGTCCAGCTCACGCGGGCCCCAGGCACTGGTGTTGGGGGCTCTGGGGTGCCGGCTCAGGGGGGTCCCAGGCTGCTGACGGTGGTGTAGCTGAACTTGGAGAGCGAGGCGCTGGCCATGGGGGGCTCGTCCTCGGGCGGGCGGCGGGGGCAGGCGCGGCGGCAGCCCCAGCCCGCGCAGGTGGCCCCGAAGGCCTTGCGGAAGCGGCGGTTCATGAAGCAGTAGATGAGGGGGTTGGCGCAGGCCGAGGTGTAGGACAGCAGGTGGATGAAGGCGATGGGCGTCCCCGAGAGCGCCCGCTGGGCTGCCCGCGGGGCGAAGGCACGCCAGGTGTTGGCGGCGAAGATGGGCAGCCAGCAGAGGAAGAACATGGCCACGATGACCACCAGCATGCGGATCACGCGCCGCTTGGCCGCCAGCTGGGCCCCCGAGCTGTTGATGCGCGCCCGGTCCTGCTGCGCCGCCGCCCCCAGCGCCCGCAGCTCCAGCGCTGCCCCCGGGCGGGAGAGCTGCAGGTAGCACCCGTCGCCCTCATCGCAGGCGGGCGCGGGGTCCCGCCCAGTGCCACGCTGGGCTGCGGAGGGAGGAGGCATGGTCACAGCCGCGGCACGGTAGGGACACCCCGACACCGTGGGAGCATCCTCCAGGATGATGGGGTGGGGTGAGGGGACATGGAAACGGCCGTGGCACCATGGGGACATGCTGCACCCCAAGGCTACAAGGGTGTCCCCAGGAACCGGGGGCTTTCCCTGAGGAACGCACGGCTGTGGAGAGCAGGGTGAGGGCTCAGCCCTGCCTCTCCTCCTGGGGTGGGCACTGCCCACGCGGGAGTCACACCAACCATCCCCCCAGCGTCATCCCCGCCCATCCCCTCACCTGCCACCTCCTTCTTGACGTCCAGCTCGAAGCGGATGCCGCGGTAGAGCTCACGGGAGATGAGCCCGTACGCCACCGTCATCACCACGCCTGGGATGAAGAAGAGGACGAGGAGCAGCAGGACGTACCTGGGACAGGTGGCCCCCGTCACTCGGCATCCCCTCTCGGCCGCGTTCGCCCTCCCTCCCCGGGACTCACCAGACCTGCCGGACGCGCTCGCTGGGCCAGTGGTGCGAGCACTGGGCGGGGGGCGGGCGGGGCGCGGCGGGCCGCGTGGTGCTGTACACGGCGTAGGGCAGCATCAGCAGCGCCGCCAGCGCCCAGGTGCCCGCGATGACGCGGCACGCGTGGGACCGCGTCTGCCAGGCGCGCGACTGCAGCGGGTTGCAGATGGCACTGTAGCGCTCGATGGCGATGGCCACCAGGCTGAAGGTGGACACGGCCACCGAGACCCCTGCGGGGAGTGACATGCACGGCGTGACACTGCAGCCGCCCACCTCCCCCTGAAGCGCCCGCCGTACTCCGTGTGCCCGTGAGGCAGGGATAAGCTCCCCACGTATCCGCGGGGTAGGGACGAGCCCCCTCCCTGTGCCCCACCCCAGCCAGGTAGGGACGAGCCCCCCGTGCTGTGCCCCACCCCAGCCAGGAGGGAGGGACCGGCCCCCACCGTGCCCCACCCTACCCATGAGGTAGGCGACGAGCTTGCAGACGACGTCGCCGAAGATGAAGGCGCCCATGAGGCCGGGCAGCAGGGTGAAGGGCATGCAGCACAGAGCCAGCAGCAGGTCGCTCAGCGCCAGGGACAGCAGGAAGCAGTTGGTGACGGTGCGCAGCCGCCGGTTCAGCGCCAGCACGGCCACCACCAGCGCATTGCCCCCAACGCTCAGCACGAAGATCAGCACGTACAGCACCACACGCACCGCCACGTCCAGCTCTGCGGGCAGCAGGGCACCGGCGCTGCAGTGGGGCCTGCGTGCACCCCAGAGGCGCCCCCAGGACACCCCAGAGGCACCCGGGCGGCACCCTCGAGGCACTGTGAAAACGCTCCGAGGCCACCATAGAGACAGACACTCCCTGGCACCCCGAGGGTAGCTCGCTGGCCCCCCAGACACGCTCTGAAGACACCCCAAAGGCACCCCGGCACAGGCCCCGGCCCTGGGACACCGGGGCTCCAGCGTGAGCGCCCCGCACTCGGTGCAGACCCATCACGAGTGCATCGTTCCCCCCGTGTGGCAGCCGCCGGGATTTGGGGCGAGCCCCACGCCCCCCGGCTCAATTCCGCGAGGCTGAGGGACTCCCATCCTGCCCACCCTCCGCCTCGGTGCTGAGCCGTGGCCCCGCGGCGCCGCGGGGACCGGGGACCCGGGACGCGCAGCCCAGAGTGACGAGCCGGAGCAGGGGCCCCAGCCGGGGGTGGGATGGGGTGAGGGGTCTCGGCTCCGGTGGTGGGGTGGGATGGGACCGTCCCAGTCGAGGGCCCAGCTGGAGGTCCCGGCCCCGGCAGTGGGGCGGGGGTGCGGGGCGAGCGGTGTCTGAGTCGGTGGCGTCCCTGCCGGAGTCCCCTCCGCCCTGCTGCCGCCACCGGCACAGCCCGGCGCGCTCTCCCCGGCAGCGCCGAGATCCGCATCGGGACCACCTGGCAGTGCCGGGGCCACCGGGGATGATGGGTGCGATGAGGGGCACGGGCGGCACCGGTCAGGAACCGGGAGACCCCGAGCGCAGGCGGCGAGCACCGGCTGGCGCGGCGGGACGAAGCGCGGTGCCGGGTGCGGGGAGCGCAGGGCCGGGCACAAAGGGGGGGTCGCCTCCCGAGTCCATCCCGCTCCGTCCCCCCCATCCTCACCTCTGGGCGCCGGGGGCCCGCGGAGGCCCCTGCGGAGCAGGTCGCAGACCGAGCCGTTGGTCCCGTTGCCGGCGCCGGCTCCGTTCCCGGTGCCGTTCTCAGAGCGGCACAGCATCTCCTGCAGCGACGCGTTGAGGGGCCGGGGGTCCATGGCGGGGACCCCCCCGCCTCCCCCCGCCCCTCCTCCGGCGGAGGCACCGGGGAGGATCAGGCACCGGGCGGCTCCGGGAGGGACGAGGCTCCGATCCGCTCGCAGCCGCCGGTGGATAAGCGGGGGCGGCGCCCGGCGCGGGGCGGGCCGGGGGCGGGGGGAGGCGGCGGCGGCGAGGGGAGCCCGGGGGGTGCTGGGGGGCGCGGGGGAGGCGGGAACAGCGGGAGCCCGGGGCGGGGGGGTCGGGCGGGGCCGTGGAGAGTACCGGGAGCGGGCCCGGGGGGCACCGGGCCGCACCGGAGTCCCGGGCGGGTCGGGCAGCCTCGGGGGGCTCGCCGGGAGCGCTCTCGAGGCACCGGGCGACGGCCACTGCCGCCACCGCGGGGTCTGTCACTGCGTCCCGGGGCTGCCCCGGGGCGGCCCGGCCGGGCTGGGGGTCCCGAGCTGCTCACGGCTCCAAAACTCCAGGACCCTGCCCCGTCCCCATCGCGGCTCCTTCCCCGCCCCGGTCCCCGTCCAGCTGTCGGTGTCACCCGACAACGGTGGTCACTGCAGTGTCCCCGTGCAGGTCACCCCTCAGCACCGCGGAACTAGTCCCGCGACACCCCCCTCCTTCGTGGGACCCCGGCCCCCTGAGCCCCGGAGGGATCGTGTGCCCCTCTGGAACTCCGTGACCCAGAGGGACCCTGTGCCCGGGGGAGAGCCTGTGCCCCGCTGGGACCGTAGGTGCCACCGCGACCTCGTGCCCCAGTCTGCCTCTGTGCCCTGGGGGGAGCCTGCGCCCTGAGGGGACCCTGTGCCCCCCTGGGGCCATACATGCCACGAGGACGTCGTGCCCCAGCCTGCCTCTGTGCCCTGGGGGGACCCTGCACCATGGGGGTATCCTGTGCTCTGGGGGGACTCTGCGCTCTGCGAGGACCCTGTGCCCTGGGGGCACCCTGCACCCCACTGGGCCCCCATCCTCCGGTAGACCCTGGCTCCTGGGCAGGACCCTGTGCCCTGGGGGCACCCTGCACCCCACTGGGACCCCATCCTCCGGCAGACCCTGGCTCCTGGGCAGGACCCTGTGCCCTGGGGGCAGCCTGCACCTCGGAGGGACGCCGTGCCCTGGCTGAGCCCGGCACTCCGGGGGGGCCCTGTGCCCCAGCAGGGCCCCGTGTCCCGGCCGGCCGCCGCGGTGAGGCTGTTGCTGCTGCCCGGTCTCGCCGCCCCGCTCTGTCCCGCCGCTGCTGCCGTCCCTCGAGGCGCTGGACGCGCAGGGCCATGCGCAGGGCGCTGGCCTCCAGCTGTGCCAGCAGCCGGGCTGCCCGTGTCTGGAGCCCCTCCAGGGCCACCTCCAGCCCCTGCAGCCGCCGCTGCGCCTCGGCCTCGGCCGCCAGCGCCGCCGCCTCGGCTCCGGTGTCCAGCCGGCCCATGCGCAGCAGCAGCTCCCGGCCCTTGGCCTCCATGGCGGCGCGGGCAGCGGGGAACTCGGCCAGCACCTCGGCCAGGTCCTCCTTGCCCAGGCAGAACAGGTCCGAGTAGCCGATGCTCAGGATGTTGGCCGTGCGCCGGTTCCCTGCCGTGTTGCCTGCGGGCAGGGGCCGTGAGCCCGAGGGCGCCGCGGGGCAGCGGCGGGGCGCGGCGCGCAGCTCACCCTTGATGTTGATGAGGCTGATCTCCCCGAAGTAGAGCCCCTCGCCCAGCACGGCCAGCTGCGTGACGCCGTCCTCGGCCACCACGGCCAGGCGGCCCTCGCGGATGAAGTACATCTCGCGGCCCACGTCCCCGCGCCGGCACACGAACTCGCCGGGCCCGAAGACCTGCGGCCGCAGGCGCAGCACCAGCTGCCGCAGCACGCCGCGCTCCCAGCTGCGGAACAGCCCGACGCGCCGCAGGGCCTCCAGGTGCACGCTGGCCGCCACCTCGGCGCGCAGCCCCCGCGGCAGCTGCTGCAGCGCGTCCCACTCGGCCGGCAGCTTGCGCTGCGCCCGCAGGTGCTGGTGCCAGCGCACCACGCGCCCCGCCAGCCGCCCGCCCACGCCCCACGCGCGCAGGTACCGCCGCACCGGCCCCGCGTCGGGGTACAGGGCGGTGGATGCCGAGCTGAGGTTGACGATGACGGTGCTGATGCTGCCGGTGATGGTGGCGAAGCCCAGCACGGCCAGGAGGAAGCCGGCGGTGAGGAAGAGGAACTCCTCCTCGCGCTGCGGCGCCGGCGTGTCACCCACCATGGCCAGCACCAGCGTGGAGAAGTAGAAGCTGTGCAGGTAGCGGCGCAGCGGGCGGGCGGAGCTGGGGCACACCCAGGGGTCGGCGCCCAGCCCCAGGTGTGCCGACAGCGCGAAGTAGAGGCAGCCGTGCCAGTGGATGCCCAGCAGCAGGTACAGCATCAGCTTGGCCATGCGGAACACGTTGGGCCATCCCGTGCGCGTCTCGCAGCGGTCGAAGGCCTCGAAGAGCCGCGGCAGCCGCAGGCAGCGGTTGGCACGTGCTGCCGGCACCCCCGGGACCCCGGGGACCCCCGGGAGCAGGCAGAGCAGCTCGGTGGGCAGCACGGCCAGCACGTCCCAGGGGAAGGCCCAGGAGCCCAGGTAGCGCCGCCGCGTCCGGCTGACGTCCCGCACCAGGATCCCGTCCTCTAGGAAACCTGGGGACAGCCAGGGCAGCCGTGACACTGCGGGGGACTCAGGGCACCCAGGACACCCCGGGCTTGAGGGCAGGGCTTGCTCAGGACCTCCCTGTGATGGGACAGGGCTCGCAGCCGGGACCAGGTAGGTGCCCAGCACGGGGCACAGGCAGGAGCCGGGGGACAGGGACCCTGGCCGGGCACCCTGGGGGTGTCACGCGAGGCTCCCTGGGCTGCCGTGGGGCTGAGGGGGTCAGCGGTGGGTGCCAGGACTAAAGAGCACCCACCTGGACATCCGTGATTTGGGGCTGGATGGTGGCTGTACCTGGGGGGAGTGCAGGTGTGTGTGTGTGTGTGTGTGTGTGTGTGTGTGTGTGTGTGTGTACAGGTACACAGCTGCATGTGTGTGTGTGTCTGTATGTGTGTGTGTGTGTGTCTGTGTGTAACACGCCTGCATGTGTGTGTGTGTCTGTGTGTGTATGTGTACATACCTGTGTGTGAACTGGTGCACACCTGTGCCTCTGTGTGTGTGTACAGGTACACACCTGCATGTCTCTGTGTGTGTGCACACACCTGTACATCTCTGTGTGTGTACATACCTGTGTGTGTCTGTGTGTGTGTACACACCTGTCCCTCTGTGTGTGTGTACAGGTACACACCTGTACATCTCTGTCTGTCCGTGTACATACCTGCGTGTGTCTCTGTGTGTGTACACACCTGTCCATCTCTGTGTGTGTCTGTGTGTGTGTACACACCTGTCCATCTCTGTGTGTGTGTGTCTGTGTGTGTGTACACACCTGTCCATCTCTGTGTGTGTGTGTGTGTACATACCTGTGTGTGTCTGTGTGTGTGTACACACCTGTCCATCTCTGTGTGTGTGTGTCTGTGTGTGTGTGTACACACCTGTCCATCTCTGTGTGTGTGTGTGTGTGTGTGTACACACCTGTCCATCTCTCTGTGTGTGTGTGTGTGTACATACCTGTGTGTGTCTGTGTGTGTGTACACACCTGTCCATCTCTCTGTGTGTGTGTGTGTGTACATACCTGTGTGGCAGTGCACGGCGATGTCCAGCAGGTACAGTGCGTCGCTGAGCCCGTCCAGGACCTGCCACAGCCCCGTGTGCGCCTCCTGCACCTCGGGGAAGCAGCACCTGGGGTACAAACGGCATCACCAGGCATCCCTGGGATGGGGCCAGGACACCCCACACCCCACACCCCACCCCAACCCTACACCTGGCACCTGAGGATGAGGACCACCCAGTTGTAAAGGACGGGCAGCACCATGAGGCTGATCCATCTGTAGTGCCAGTCCCCGGCGGGGTCCAGGGCGCAGCTCGGGGAGGTGGCAGTGCGCCTGGGGGGTGCAGAGGGTCACTCCGTCCCCGCCCGGGATCCCTGTGCCCCGCGCTCGGCCCTGGCTGGCGGCTCTGGGGCTCGGCCAGCCCCAGCAGCGGCGGGTGAGCGGGTCCCTGCGGCGCCGGCCGCGCCCTGCTCACCCCGCGGCGCGTCCAGCGCCGGCGCCAGCGCTGCCTGCGGCTCCGGAGGGGCTGCGGGGCGGGAGCCCGGCGCGGCGGCGGGACAGCAGCGAGCCGAGGCTCTGCATCCTCGGCAGAGGGGTCCCGTGCCTGCCCCGGTGCCGGGCGTGGCTCCTCCGGGGCCGCGGCCACGCAGCTCCGCGGCACCGGCCGCGTCCTAGCAACGCGCGCTCCCCGGGGCGCCGCTCCCCCGGGACACCCGCTCGGCGGAGCCGCCGTGCCAGGCCCGGCCGGCACGCTGGGGCACGGAGCTCGGCCAGGTGCGCCGGGGCCCAGGTGTGCCTCCAGCGACAGCAGCCGGTGCCAGGCACTGCCCCGCGCGGGGCTGGGGGCAGCTCCCGGTGCCTGGCGCGCCCGCCAGAGCCGCGCTCGGTACGGGCTCACCCGGCACGGCCGCGCCCAGGGCACGTTACCTGGCACGAGGTGCCCAGGGCAGGGAGGGCCCGTTTGGGGTGCCCGGGGAGGGCTCGGGGGGTGCCGGTACCGGGGTGCCCATGGAGAGCTCTGGGGGTGCCGGTACCGGGGTGCCCGGGGAGGGCTCTGGGGGTGCCGGTACCGGGGTGCCCGGGGAGGGTTCTGGGGGTGCCGGTACCGGGGTGCCCATGGAGGGCTCTGGGGGTGCCGGTACCGGGGTGCTCATGGAGAGCTCTGGGGGTGCCGGTACCGGGGTGCCCGGGACAGCTCTGGGGGTGCCGGTACCGGGGTGCCCATGGAGAGCTCTGGGGGTGCCGGTACCGGGGTGCCCGGGACAGCTCTGGGGGTGCCGGTACCGGGGTGCTCATGGAGGGCTCTGGGGGTGCCGGTACCGAGGTGCCCGGGGAGGGTTCTGGGGGTGCCGGTACCGGGGTGCTCATGGAGGGCTCTGGGGGTGCCGGTACCGGGGTGCCCATGGAGGGTTCTGGGGGTGCCGGTACCGGGGTGCCCGGGAGGGTTCTGGGGGTGCCGGTACCGGGGTGCCCGGGGAGGGCTCTGGGGGTGCCTGTACCGGGTGCCCGGTTCCGAGGTGCTCAGTTCGGGAAGTGCGGTGTGCAGGCGTTATCCGGTGCAGAGGATCCTAGCACAGGGTTACCCGCTACTGGTGCCCAGTTTCGGGGGGTCCCAGTACTGGGGTGCCTGGGCCAGCGGGTGCCGGTTCCGGGCGGTGCCCGTGGTGGGGCTCTCGGTGCCGGGAGTGCCAGCAGCTGGGTACCCGGGTACCGGTGACCGGCTCAGAGGGGTGTCCCGGTTCTGGGGGTTCCCCGCTCCGAGGGGTGCTCCTGCAGGGTACCCGGTGCCGAGGTGTCCCGGCTTTGGGACTGTCCCGGTTTTGAGGGTGCCCCGCTCCGGGGGGTGCTCGTGCGGGGTACCCAGCGCCGAGGTGTCCCGGCTTTGGGGGTGTCCCAGTTTTTGGGGTGTCCCGGTTTTGGGGTGCCGGTTTTTGGGGTGCCCGGTGTGTCCCGGTTTTTGGGGTGTCCCGGTTTTGGGGTGTCGGTTCAGGGTGCCCGGTGTGTCCCGGTTTGGGTGTGTCCCGGTTTTTGGGGTGCCCGTTCAGGGTGCCCGGTGTGTCCCAGTTTTGGGGTGCTCGGTGTGTCCCGGTTTTGGGGATGTCCCGGTTGTGGGGTGCCCGTTCAGGGTGCCCGCTGTGTCCCGGTTTTGGGGTGCCCGGTGTGTCCCGGTTTGGGTGTGTCCCGGTTTGGGGTGTCCCGGTTTTGGGGTGCCGGTTTTTGGGGTGCCCGGTGTGTCCCGGTTTGGGTGTGTCCCGGTTTTTGCGGTGTCCCGGTTTGGGGTGCCGGTTTTGGGGTGCCCGGTGTGTCCCGGTTTGGGTGTGTCCCGGTTTTTGCGGTGTCCCGGTTTGGGGTGCCGGTTTTTGGGGTGCCCGGTGTGTCCCGGTTTGGGTGTGTCCCGGTTTTTGGGGTGCCGGTTTTGGAGTGCCGGGTGTGTCTCGGTTTTGCGGTGTCCCGGTTTGGGGTGCCGGTTTTTGGGTGCCCGGTGTGTCCCGGCGCCGCCGCTCCCCGTTCCCGACTCGCGGTTCCCACGCGCCCCGGCCCCGCCCCGCTCCCGGAGTAGCCAATGAGCGCTCGGGGTTTCCCAGGCAGGCCCCGCCCCGGCCGTGTGGGCGTGGCCGGCGCGCGGTGCGTCGGGCGCGGCGGGAAGATGGCGTCGGGAGCGCGGGGCCCGTGGCGGGGGCGGGCGGTGAGCGGCGGCGCCGGGCGGCCCGGGAGGGGCCGGGGGGCGCCGGGGCACCGGCAACGGGGGCGCCGGCAGCGGGGACAGCGGCGGCGGGCGGCGCGGGGAGCGGGGCGGGCCTCGGGGCAGGACCAGCCGCCCTTCTGCCGCGGTGCCGGCGTGCCCGGGCCGCCGCCCGCCCTTGGCCCGCGGGGCCGGCGGGACCGGCCCGGCCCGGGCGGTGCCGGGGTGGGGAGGCCGCGGCGGGACGGGCCGGGCGGGCGGCGCCGCGGGGAGGGGCCCGGCCCGCCGAGGCCGCGGGTCCGGGGTCCCGGCTCGCGCCCAACGCCTCCAACGCCCGCTCTGCCCGCAGGTGCGGCGCTGAGGGACGGGACCGCCCGACCTTGACTCAGGTAGGGCCCGGCCCGCGCCGGCTCCCGGCCGAGCCTGACCCCTCAGCCCGAGGCGTCCCGCCCCGGTGTCCCCGCGGGCCGGGGGCCGCAGCCCGGGCTGTGACAGCCCCTCGCCTTACCCCCGGCCACCCCTCGGTGACCCGCACGCCGTGCTCCGTTTGCCGGGTGCATTGGAGGGGCCGGTGCTTGTCACCCACGACCTCCTGGTGCTGGGTGCCATCCTCTGCCTGTGGGGGCCATGCCCCGGTGTCCCTGTCCTGGGGGCAGCTGGCTGTCATCCCGTGCCCTCGGTGTCCCTGCCTGCAGTGTCCCTGTCCCTGCTCTGGTGGCTCCTGGTCACCCGCAGTGTTCTGGCTCCCTGCTGCCCGGGGAGAGGCTGCTGCCCCACCGCAGCCTGACCAGGTGCCACTGGTGTGGCTGGGCCCTTTGGCATGTGGCAGGCACAGCCAGGTTGGGGTGAGGGGGCACTGCTACGGGACAGAGGAGGTGGCAGCTGCTGTCCCTGTCCCCCCAGCACGGCTCTGGCTGCGGGTCCCTGCCCTAGGGACACCCTGGTGTGCCGCACCGTGGCCTTTGCCTCAGTGCTGCTGCTGGGCCGCAGTGCCGGGGCTGGGGCTGGCACTGCTGGCGTGCCGGGGCTCTAACTTTAGCAGCCACGCCAGCGCTGGCTGTGGGTGGGACGGGCTGTGCCGGGTATAAATAGACAGGCCCTGCCCGTGCTTGTCCCACTGCCCCAGCTTCAGCCACTTTCCATTCCTGCCCGTGTGGTTTGGGGTGTCTTTAATGGCGCTTTCACTTCCCCAAGCGCCGTGCAAGGGCTGAGGCACTGGCTCTCAAGCCATTGCTGTTCCCACGTGCTGGTGGGGGACTGGGGGCCCTGCAGTGTCTCTGTCCCCAGGCACACCCGTGCTGCTGGCTCTGGGGCTTTCAGTGCTCAGTACTTTCAGTGCTGGTGCCTGCAGTGGCAGTGGTGCTGCTGGGGCACGGGGCCCTGTAAATATCCTGGCACTGCTGCACCGGCCGTGGGTGCTGCTGAGCATGGGGGTGGCAGCTGTCCCGCTGTCCCAGCTGTCCCGCTGTCCTGCGGCCTGCTGGGTGCTCCCCACACCCATGCTGGGCCGGTTCCCAGTTTAAAGTCCAGTACTGGGTGTGAGCAGGGCTGGGATCCAGAGTCCTCCAGCCACCACTGCTCTAGCATGTTTGCCTGGCCCCGAGTCTCTCCTGCCTGCCTTATTTCGTGATTGCCTTTCTTCCCTCCTGGCTTCCCTCCTGCTTTCCCTTTGCCTCCCTCCCCGCTGCTGGACGTGAGGCTGGGCAGGGGGTCTCTGACAGCCCCTCTCCCTGCAGCAGCATGGAGAAAGGACCCTGGCATCCCACCTGCTGCCCTGTGCCCCCACGGTGGTGCCAGGCCGCGTCCAGACGGGTTGGGGTGCCCCGGTGCCGTCCGTGACCCCGTGCCCATGGAGAGGATGAGCTGGCTGAGCAAGCTGACCCCGCGGGCGGGCGGGCAGCGAGCCCCCCGCAGCGCCAGCCTGCAGCCCCCCGTCACCGCCGACCCCGAGACCTGCCTCATGGTCTTCAAGAACCACTGGGCGCAGGTGAGTGGGACGGGGGGCAGCGAGGCTCCCCGGGCTGCGGCCCCCAGCCCCTACTGCTGACCCCCTCCCGCAGGTGCTGCGGATCCTGGAGCGGCGCGGCAGCAAGCCAGCCCCCGACGACCTCAGCGCCGTCCGCAACAACACCTACCAGATGCTGAACCTGCTGGCTGAGGACCGGCCCTGGGGGGACGGGGACAAGGACAGGTCACAGGGGGACGGCGACATGGCGTGCGGGCCCATCCTGGAGTTTGTGGCTGCCGAGAACCTTCTGGAGCGGCTGCTGTGCTGGCATCTGCAGGGTGACTTCACCGAGGAGAGGAAGGTCTGAGTGAGGGGAGCAGAGGGGTCTGCTCCGGGGGGTTTGTGGGGAGGTTGGGACAGGCTGGACCCCGAGGGCTGGAGGTGGTGGGTTGAGGGTCAGCCAGCCAAGGGGAGGGTGCTGCCCCAGAGCATGCTCAGGTTGGACTGGGGCTGAGACTACCCAAGGCATCCCGAGAACTCTGTGATGCTGGAGGGAATTCCTCATGGAAAGAGCTGTCCGGCCCTGTCACAGGTGGCCCGGGGCAGTGCTGGAATCCCCAGCCCTGGGGAGATTCCACAGCCACGTGGACGTAGCAGCTGGGACGTGGTTCAGCGGGCTGGGCTGGGCTGTGTGGAGGAGCGGCTGGAGCGGGTGGTCCCTGTGCCTCTCCCAGCGTGTCCCTTCGGCAGGTGGAGCAGCTGAAGCTGTACGAGATGCTGATCAGCCAGGCCCGGCAGCCCCTGCTGCGGCACAAGCCGGTGCTGACGCCGCTGCTGCGCCTGCTGAGCGTGTGCGCCGAGCCCGCCTCGGCCGCGCTCGAGAACAGCCTGGTGCTGCTGCTCAACCAGCTCTGCGTCTCCGTGGCGCGCGAGCCCGCCATCCTGGAGCTCTTCTTCCACAGCCACACGGACCAGGGCCCCGCCAACCTCATCATCTTCTCGCTGCTCATCCCCTTCATCCACCACGAGGGCGCGCGGGGCCAGCAGGCGCGCGACGCGCTGCTGCTCATCATGGCCATGTCGGCCAGCAACCGCGCCGTGGCCCAGTCCATCACCGACAACTCCTACTTCTGCCCGGTACGGGCCCTGCGCAGCCCTCCTCCCCGGGGACAGGGGCCGTGGACCTGGAGAGAGCGGTCCTGCCCTGGCTTGGGCATGGCGGGGAGCAGGGCTGGAGATTGTGGGGGGACTGGGAATGACGGAGAGCTTGCAAATGACGGAGAGCTTTGGGATAGAGGGCTTGGAGATGATGGGGGAGCTGGGGGTGCTGGAAGGTGCGTGAGTGACGGGGGGCTTGGAGGTGACAGAGTCGCCTGGAGATGATGGAGAGCTGGGGGATGAGGGTCCTGGGGACAGGGTGCTTGGAGATGATGGGGGAACTTGGTGGTGATGGGAGGCTTGGAGGTGGTGGAAGGCCCAGCGCTGGGCGGGGGATGAGGGACCACTCCCTGGGGTGAGTGGTGGGTGCAGGGCCCAGCCCAGCTGCCCTGCCTGGAGTGCTGGGGCTGGGTCCAGCAGCCGGAGGTGCAGGGTCTGCGGGGCAGCGAGTACGTGTGTTCCAGGTGCTGGCCACGGGCCTGAGCGCCCTGTACTCCTCCCTGCCCCGCAAGATCGAGGTGCGAGGCGACGACTGGCACTTCCTGCGGCGGGAGGACTGGATCGGCGTCTCCTCCCTCGTCCTCTTCATGAACTCGCTCGAGTTCTGCAATGCCGTCATCCAGGTGGGGCTGGGGGGCTGCGAGGAGCTGGGAGGGGCTCCCAGCGCCCCGGGGGCTGCTGACGCCCTGCGCCCCTCAGGTTGCCCACCCGCTGGTGCAGAAGCAGTTGGTGGATTACGTGCACAACGGGTTCCTGGTGCCCGTCATGGGGCCGGCGCTGCACAAGGTGAGGGAGCCTGGCAGCAGCGGGGGCGGGTCTCCTGCCCGTGGGGTGGGCAGCGCCCCTCGGCCCGCAGCTGCACGTGCCCCTCCCGCAGACCTCGGTGGAGGAGATGATTGCCAGCACGGCGTACCTGGACCTGTTCCTGCGCAGCGTCAGCGAGACAGCGCTGCTGAAAACCTTCCTGCGCTTCGTGCTGCTGCACCGGCACGACAACAGCACCATCCTGGACACGCTGGTGGGCCGCATCAACAGCAACTCCCGGGTGAGCCACGCCGCCCCATCCTCATCTTTATCCCGGCCCCAGCACCCCCGTCCCGTCCCTGTCCTGCCGTGGGGTGGGTGGCACTGCCCCCGACGCTGCCCCTCTGACGCCCTGCTCTGTCCCCAGCTCTGCATGGTGTCTCTGAGCCTCTTCCGGACCCTGCTCAGCCTCAACTGCGAGGACGTGATGCTGCAGCTGGTGCTCAGGTAGCAGGGCTGGGGTGGGGTGCTGAGGGGTCACCTGCTGCTGGCCCCCCTGGGGCTCCTCTGGGACGGGCCTGGGGAGTTGCTCCCGGGTGGGCGTGTGGGTGTGAGGCAGCCACACCATTTGCCCCACTGTGAAGGGGCTAGGGCCCTGTGCAGGGTCCTGTCCCTGTGCCTGCCCTGCAGCTGCCCTGTGCCCCCCTGTGCCCCCAGGTACCTGCTGCCCTGCAGCCACGTGATGCTGAGCCAGAAGCGGGCGGTGCGGGACCTGGACATCTACGGGAAGACAGCAGCCAAGTTCCTGTCCCTCATCCCGCGCTGCTGCCGGCCCGAGAGCCCCCCACCTCCCCACGAGCGGGACGAGGAGCCCCCCTCCCGGGCCCGGGGTGAGCACTGCAGCCCCTCAGAGCCCCTCCCCACCGTCCCCATGGCCCTTGGACCCGACACTGAGCCCTCTCCCCGCATCCCTGCACTCCTCAGACTCCCTTCCTGCCCTGGCTTGGCACTGAGCTGTTCTGTGCTATCCCCGTGGCCCCTTAGGCCCTGTCCCCCTCCTGGCTTGATGCAGAGCCCTCTCCTGGGGACTCATGGCCGCTTGTAACCCACCCCTGCTCCAACTTGTTGATGAGTCCCAGCTGTGCCACGTCTCATACCCTGGCCCCATCCTGTCCCATTGCTGAGCTCTGCCTTGCTGTCCCCTTGGACCCTGTCCCAGCTCAGCGCTGAGCCCCTGGTGCCATTCGTGTGCAGCTTGAGCCCTGTCCCCACCCCTGGGACAGTCCCCATGCCGTGCTGTCCCCACATACTTGGGCCTGTCCTGGCCCTGGGCTCCCTGTGCCATCCCTGCAGCCACTGGGACACCACTGCTATCCCAGCTCAGTGCTGAGCATCGTGCCACCATCCCTGTGGCACCCTGAGTCTCCCCCTTTCCCCTCAGTGCTGAATCCCCCCATTGTCCCCTCGGTGCTGAATCCCCCACTTCCCCCTCCGTGCTGGAATTTCCCCTCGGTGCTGAGTTCCCCATTTCCCCGGTGCTGACCCCATTGTCCCCTCGGTGCTGACTCCCGCCTTTCCCCTCGGTGCTGAATCCCCCACTTTCCCCTCCGTGCTGGAATTTCCCCTCAGTGCTGAGTTCCCCGATTTCCCATTGGTGCTGACCCCATTGTCCCCTTGGTGCTGAATTCCCCTCGGTGCTGACCCCCATTGTCCCCTCGGTGCTGACTCCCGCCTTTCCCCTCGGTGCTGAATCCCCCACTTTCCCCTCCGTGCTGGAATTTCCCCTCGGTGCTGAGTTCCCCCATTTCCCCCGGTGCTGACCCCATTGTCCCCTCGGTGCTGAATTCCCCTCGGTGCTGACCCCGTTGTCCCCTTGGTGCTGAGTTCCCCCGTTTCCCCTCGGTGCTGAATCCCCCACTTTCCCCTCCGTGCTGGAATTTCCCCTCAGTGCTGAGTTCCCCGATTTCCCATCGGTGCTGATCCCATTGTCCCCGTGGTGCTGAATCCCGCCGTTGTCCCCTCGGTGCTGAATCCCCCCTTTTCCCCTCGGTGCTGAGTTCCCCCATTTCCCCTTGGTGCTGAATTCTCCTCCGTGCTGAATCCCCCCCTTGTCCCCTTGGTGCTGACCCCGTTTCCCCTTGGTTCTGTATCACCCTATTGTCCCCTCGGTGCTGAGTTGCCCCGTTGTCCCCCCGGTGCTGACCCCGTTTCCCCCCAGCCCACGGCAGCCCCGGCGCAGACGCCCCCGCGGCGCCCCGGCCCTCCACGCCGTCCCGCCTCTCGTTCTTCATGCGCCAGGCGGGCGCAGCCCCCGCCGAGCCCGCCGCCCCGCGCTCCCCCGGGCCCCCCGCGGGCAGCCCGGCCCGGCCCGGCGCCCGGGACGAGGTGGCGGAGCTGGACAGGAACTACCTGGAGTACCTGCGGGACGCGCGGCGCAGCATCGACCGCTGCGCCTGGGCCTGCCGCGTCTGGTCGGCGCCCTACGACGGCGAGGAGCCCCGCGCCCCCGACAGCCCCCCGGGGCGGCCCCCGGGCCCCCCCACCCCGCGGACTAAGAAGCGGGGGCTGCCCGAGGAGGGGGCGCGGGAGGCGCCGGGCGGGGGGGCCCTCGGGGGCGAGGAGCCCGGCGCGGGGGGGCCCGGCCCCGAGCCCCGGGACGGGGGGGCGCTGGTGAACGGGGCGCACGGGCCGGCCGAGCCCCGGCCCGAGGGGGACGTGGCGGTGAAGAAGGTCCGTCGGAGCCCCCAGGGCGAGGCGGAGGCGGCGCCGAACGGGGCCCCCCGGGCGCAGCCCCCCGGCTGGGAGCCCCTGCCCTCGGTGGACTCGCTGCTGGAGGAGCTGCTGGCCCGCGTGCCCGCCGAGCCCCCCGGCGCCGGCGTCTCCATCGAGACCTTCACGGAGGAGCTGCGCGAGCTCGAGGCCGAGATGCGGAACGGGGGCGCGGGGGGAGCCCCGGCCGCCCCCGCGGAGCCCCCCGAGCCGCCGCTGTCCCGCGAGGAGGAGGAGGCCTTCGCCAGCTTCGCCGCGCCGCCCGAGGGGGACGGCGGCGCGGGGCGGGCGGCGCGGCCCCCGGACCCCCTGGCGCAGGCCGTGGCCAGCCCGCCGCGGGCGGTGGGGCCGCCCCCCAGCCAGCCCTTCACAGGTGGGCGCGGGGGCACGGGGGGCCCGGCGCCCCGCGGGCCCTGCCTGACCCCAGCCTGTCCCCAGGCCCCTTCGTGTCGGTGCTCTTCGGCAAGCTGGAGAACATGCCCCACAACTCGCTCTACGTCAACTTCCTGCTGACGGGGCTGGTGGCCCAGCTGGCCTGCTACCCCCAGCCTCTGCTCCGCTCCTTCCTGCTCAACACCAACATGGTCTTCCAGCCCAGCGTCAAGTCCCTGCTCCAGGTGAGGCCCCGGGGAGCCCCTGCCCTCGTGGCGTCACGGCGGGGCGTTTTCCACAGCTCCCCCTGTGCTGCCCAGCCTGCCCCGTGTCCCCAGGTGCCACAGGCACACGGCTGTGACCCCCTCTGGATCCCCTGTAACTGTGGAGACCCCCCCTGTTCCTGTTCCTGTTGGGTACCCTGTGCTCCAGGGAACGCCCCATCTGCTGGAGACCCCTGTTCCTGAGGGGACCCCCATGCTGTGGTTCTGCAGGTGCTGGGCTCGGTGAAGAACAAGATCGAGAGCTTTGCTGCCACTCAAGAGGATTTCCCAGCACTGCTCTTCAAGGCCAAGAAGTACCTGATTGCCCGGGGGCGGCTGGACTGGGCGGAGGGGCCGGGGGCTGTCCCTGCCCTGCGGCGCACGGACACCCTGGGTGAGGACACGGCCTGGGCTGGGGGCTGTCCCCAGGGGCTGGGGGCTGCCCAGGGGGGTCCTGGGGGCTGCCCAGGGGGGTGGGGGCAGCGCAGCAGGCTGCATGCAGTGTTGTACAAGGGGCTGGCTGTGCGGGGTGGGCAGGGGCTGCTCTGGGGGCTTGGTGTCTGCGCAGGGTGCGGGGTCTACACATGGTCTGGGGGTTGTGTGCAGTGTGATAAGCAGGGTTGGGGTCCCTGCAAGGGGCTGCAGGTGTGATAAGCAGGGTTGGGGTCTGTGCAGGGGGTTTGGGGTTCCATGGGGAGCTGGGTGCTGCACTCAGGTCTGGATGCCGTCCCCCGTGTGCCCACAGCCAGGAGCTGTCCCGCGGGTGTGGGCTGGGGCTGCGCTGGGGCTGGGTGCCCCCCGTGTCCCCACCCTGACCCTTCCCCGCCCCAGCCCGCAGCCGCAAGCCGTCCCTGGGGGAGCTGCTGCTGCGCCACGCCAACAGCCCGACCCGCGCGCGGCAGGCGGCGCAGCTGGCGCTGCAGGGGCTGCGGGACGGGGGGCTGCAGCCCCCGGGCCCCCCGGCGCGGCACGGCGAGGCCCTGCGCGTCCGCAACGCCGTCTACTGCGCCGTCATCTTCAGCGAGTTCCTCAAGGAGCTGGCGGCCATCGCCCAGGCGCACGCCGTCACCTCGCCCTTCCTCACCGAGCCCCCCGAGGAGTGACCCCCGCCCCCTTTTTAACCCCGGACTCGGAACGTTTTTAATTTATTGGGCGGGGCGCTTTGGACACGGCGGCCGGCGCCGCCCCCGCCCCAGCAGGGCAGGACCCTGGGGCGCCCGGGGGTCGGGCGGGGGCGCGGGGCGGGCTGGCTCTGCCCCCTCGGCCCCCGGGGCTTCCTGCCGCCCGCCCCCGCTCTCTATGCAACCCCGGGGCGCGGGGCTTTGGGGGGGCTCTGCATGGGGAGGGGATGTGTGTCTGTGCCGTGTAAAACCCTTGGGAATAAAGGGTCCGATTGAGGGCATCGCTCCGTGCGGCCGCTGAGCGGTGACTGCGCCGTGCTGAGACTCCCCTGTCCGCTCCCCCCTCGGCCCTGGGGGCACCTCTGACCCTCGGGGCACAGCACTGGGGGCTCCCTGGCCCAGGTGCCACCGCAGTTCCACCCAGCACCGAGCTGGACACCCCGGGCCCTCACCCAGAGGTTTCCCAGAGCTGCTGGGGGCAGAATGGGAACCAGGAGGAGATGCAGGCAGTTGGGGTGGGATGGGGATGAGGGTGAAGGGGATGGATGGAGCCCCAGTGGTGGCATCTCCGGGCTGGTGGGGGTTTGGGGGGCTGGTTTGGAGCTTTCTGGGCTGGCAGTGCCCCCGGGGCCATGACCCCGTTCCCTGTCCCACACAGCCCCTGGCTCTGGCCTGTGGGAACAGGCTGGGAGCGTCTGGATTCCCCATCGCAGCCGATGTGTGAGCTGAATTCCAGCCTGTTCCCCAGCAGTGTGCAATGTCAGCCAGCCAGGGACACGGAGCCACCCCCGGGCCAGAATCTGGGGGTGCTGCCCGCGTTATCCCCAGTTCCAGCCCCTGATTCCCTGCAGATGAGCCTTTTCCACCACTGCCCATCGATTCCTGACCAATTCCCACTCACCTCTTGGAGGTTTTGCCCCAGATGAGGTCGTTTCTGTACCAGAAACAGTGGGGCCAGCAAGCCTAAGGAAATGTTCTCTGCGGGGCACTGCTGAGGCCACAGCTCGAGTGCTGTGTCCGGTTCTGAACCCGCAATTCAGGAAGGACAGTGAGGGGCTGGAGCGTGTCCGGGCCAGGGAAAGGGGCTGAGGGGGCTGGGAAGGGGATGGAGAATTCCTGAGGAGCTGGGAAGGGGCTCGGGATGGAGAAAAGGAGGCTCAGGGGGACCTTGTGGCTCTGCACAACTCCCTGCCAGGAGGGGCAGGAGGGGGACAGGGACAGGAGGAGAGGGAACAGCTCAGGCTGGGCAGGGCAGGCTCAGGGGGGCAGCAGCAGGAATTTCCCCACGGAAAGGGAGCTCAGGGGCTGGAACTGCCCAGGGGAGGTTTGGGGTCCCCATCCCTGCGGGTGGCAGTGCCCTGGGCGGGGTCAGGCACGGGTCGGACCCGATGTTCTGGAGGCGGTTCCGACCCAGGCGGCTCCAGAATTCCGAATTGCCGGATTCCCGAATTCCCAATTCCCGGATTCCCGAGCCGTTCCCGCTTCTCCCGAATTCCCCAATTCCCGGATTCCCGATTCCTTCCCGAATTCCCGAATTCCTTCCCCAATTCCCGGATTCCCGAATTCCCGGATTCCCGAATTCCCCAATTCCCAAATTCCCGAATTGCCGGATTCCCGGAATTCCCCAATTCCCGAATTCCCGGAATTCCCCAATTCCCAATTCCGGAATTCCCCAATTCCCAATTCCCGAATTCCCTAATTCCCGAATTCCCAGTTCCCAATTCCCGAATTCCCCAATTCCCGGATTCCCCAATTCCCAGATTCCCCAATTCCCAATTCCCGGATTCCCGGAATTCCCCAATTCCCGAATTCCCAATTCCCAATTCCCTAATTCCCGAATTCCCCGAATTCCCAGTTCCCAATTCCCGAATTCCCCAATTCCCGAATTCCCAAATTCCCGGAATTCCCCAATTCCCGAATTCCCAATTCCCGGAATTCCCGAATTCCCCAATTCCCGAATTCCCAATTCCCGAATTCCCAATTCCCGGATTCCCGAATTCCCGGAATTCCCCAATTCCCGAATTCCCAAATTCCCGAATTCCCCAATTCCCGAATTCCCAATTCCCCAATTCCCGAATTCCCCAATTCCCGAATTCTCTAACTCCCGAGCCGTTCCCGCTTCTCTTGGCCCCGCCCCTCCTGGCTCCGCCCCTCCGCTGCGCTCCGAAGGCCGACGTCACTTCCTGCCCCTGCCCCCGCCCCCGGGTTAACCCGCGCCCCGCGCGCCCCGCGGCCTCTTTCCGGCCGCGCTCCAAGATGGCGGACACGCAGGTGGGCGCTGCGCGGCCCGGGCGCGGCCCGGCGGCGGGAGCGGCGGGAGCGCCCTGGGGGTGTGGGGGTGGCGGGGGCAGCAGTCCCCGGGCTCGGTGGAGCGAAGGGGGGGCGGAATCTCGGCGAGGCGAGGAGTGGGGGGAGGGGTTTCTCGACTCGCCGGGATTTCGGGGAGCGGGCGGCGGGGGCGGCTCTCGGTACGCCGGGGTTGCGGGGGAGGCCAGGGCTGCTCCGAGCTTTGGGGGGAGTGGAAATCTCCGTGCCCTGGCGTTTTAGTGCTTGCGGCGAGGGCCGCGTGGCCCGGGGCGGGGTCTCGGTGTCCCGGGGGTTTGGGGCGGGGAGCAGAGCGGTCCGTGCCCCGAATTTGGGGCGGGGGAGCAGAGCGGTCCGTGCCGTGAGCCCGGGGCGGGGTCTCGGTGTCCCGGGGTTTGGGGGAGGGCAGAGGGTCCCGTGTTCCGCGTGCTCCGGGCCCTGTGAGCTGCTCCTGCCCGCGGTTTCCGTGCAACCCGGCCGGGCCCGGTGCCCCGGCGGGGCCGCGCTCCTCCCGGTGCTCAGTGTCCTGTGCCCGGCCGCGCTCCTCCCGGTGCTCAGTGTCCCCGGCGGGGCCGCGCTCCTCCCGGTGCTCAGTGTCCCCGGTGGGGCCGCGCTCCTCCCGGTGCTCAGTGTCCCCGGCCCCGGGCCCGGCTGACCCCCGTGCTGTCCCCCCCAGACGGAACGCGCCTACCAGAAGCAGCCGACCATCTTCCAGAACAAGAAGCGGGTGCTGCTGGGCGAGGGCGGCAAGGAGAAGTTGCCCCGCTACTACCGCAACGTGGGGCTGGGCTTTAAGACCCCCAAGGAGGTGAGCGGGGCCGGGGCTGGGCTGGGGGCTGGGCTGGTCCTGCCGGGGATGTGGCACTTGGGGACAGGGCAGTGGTGGCCTTGGCAGAGCTGCTTGGGCTCCAGGTCTCCGGTGCCGTTCCCCACGTGGGCTGTTGCCGATTGCTGCGAGTGTTGTGTGCGCTCTGGGGTGCCTGAGCCGTGCCTCTGCCTGTCCCTGCAGGCCATCGAGGGCACCTACATCGACAAGAAGTGTCCCTTCACTGGCAACGTCTCCATCCGGGGCCGCATCCTCTCAGGTGAGCTGGAGCATCCCCAGGGCACCCTTGGGAGACAGGCAGCCACCCCCCGAGGTCCCTGTCACCTGCCCGGTCCTGGAGCTGCAAATGATGCCAATCTCACGATGGTCTGCCGAGCCCTCGGGGCCTGACGACACTGCCACAGGCTTCACTGATGCAGCGACAGGACCGGCTGTGCCCGAGGGCTTCAGAAGCAGCCACGATGGGCTTATAGCAGAAATGGGGAGGCTGTGGCCTGGCAGTGAGGGGCCAGCAAATGAGGAGAAATTCCAGGAATGTGCCAGCTGCCACATCCATCCCTGGCTGTGCCCTTGGCTGCCCCAGTGCCACATCCATCCCTGGCAGTGCCCTTGGGTCCCCAAGATGCCACATCCATCCCTGGCTGTGCCCTTGGCTGCCCGAGGTGCCACATCCATCCCTGGCTGTGCCCTTGGCTGCCCCAGTGCCACATCCCTCCCTGGCAGTGCCCTTGGCTCCCCCAGTGCCACATCCCTCCCTGGCAGTGCCCTTGGCTCTCCCAGTGCCACATCCCTCCCTGGCAGTGCCCTTGGCTGCCCGAGGTGCCACATCCATCCCTGGCTGTGCCCTTGGCTGCCCCAGTGCCACATCCCTCCCTGGCAGTGCCCTTGGCTGCTCCCAGTGCCACATCCCTCCCTGGCAGTGCCCTTGGCTGCCCGAGGTGCCACATCCATCCCTGGCTGTGCCCTTGGCTGCCCCAGTGCCACATCCCTCCCTGGCAGTGCCCTTGGCTGCCCCAGTGCCACATCCATCCCTGGCAGTGCCCTTGGGTCCCCCAAGGTGCCACATCCCTCCCTGGCAGTGCCCTTGGGTCCCCGAGGTGCCACATCCCTCCCTGGCAGTGCCCTTGGGCTCTCCCAGTGCCACATCCCTCCCTGGCAGTGCCCTTGGCTGCCCGAGGTGCCACATCCATCCCTGGCTGTGCCCTTGGCTGCCCCAGTGCCACATCCCTCCCTGGCTGTGCCCTTGGCTGCCCCAGTGCCACATCCCTCCCTGGCAGTGCCCTTGGCTGCCCCAGTGCCACATCCATCCCTGGCAGTGCCCTTGGCTGCCCGAGGTGCCACATCCATCCCTGGCTGTGCCCTTGGCTGCCCCAGTGCCACATCCCTCCCTGGCTGTGCCCTTGGCTGCCCCCAGTGCCACATCCCTCCCTGGCAGTGCCCTTGGCTGCCCCAGTGCCACATCCATCCCTGGCAGTGCCCTTGGCTGCCCCGAGGTGCCACATCCATCCCTGGCTGTGCCCTTGGCTGCCCCCAGTGCCACATCCCTCCCTGGCAGTGCCCTTGGCTGCCCCCAGTGCCACATCCATCCCTGGCAGTGCCCTTGGGTCCCCAAGGTGCCACATCCATCCCTGGCAGTGCCCTTGGGTCCCCGAGGTGCCACATCCCTCCCTGGCAGTGCCCTTGGGTCCCCGAGGTGCCACATCCCTCCCTGGCAGTGCCCTTGGGTCCCCAAGGTGCCACATCCATCCCTGGCAGTGCCCTTGGGTCCCCAAGATGCCACATCCATCCCTGGCTGTGCCCTTGGCTGCCCCAGTGCCACATCCCTCCCTGGCAGTGCCCTTGGGTCCCCCAGTGCCACATCCATCCCTGGCAGTGCCCTTGGCTGCCCCAATGCCACATCCCTCCCTGGCAGTGCCCTTGGGTCCCCAAGATGCCACATCCATCCCTGGCAGTGCCCTTGGCTCCCCCAGTGCCACATCCCTCCCTGGCTGTGCCCTTGGGTCCCCCAGTGCCACATCCATCCCTGGCAGTGCCCTTGCGTCCCCGAGGTGCCACATCCATCCCTGGCAGTGCCCTTGGGTCCCCCAGTGCCACATCCATCCCTGGCAGTGCCCTTGCGTCCCCGAGGTGCCACATCCCTCCCTGGCAGTGCCCTTGGGTCCCCGAGGTGCCACATCCATCCCTGGCAGTGCCCTTGGGTCCCCCAAGTGCCACATCCCTCCCTGGCAGTGCCCTTGGCTGCCCCAGCCCCTGTCTCAGGTGTTGCCCCGTTCCAGGGGTGGTGACCAAGATGAAGATGCAGCGCACCATCGTGATCCGCCGCGATTACCTGCACTACATCCGCAAGTACAACCGCTTCGAGAAGCGCCACAAGAACATGTCCGTGCACCTGTCCCCCTGCTTCAGGTGTGTGCGTCCCTGGCGTGGGGTGCTGAGCCCCTGGGGGGCACACCTGGGGGGCACACCTGGGGGGCACACCTGGGCAGGGGCACCTGGGGGGCACACCTGGGGGGCACACCTGGGGGGCACACCTGGGCAGGGCACACCTGGGGGGCACACCTGGGCAGGGCACACCTGGGGGGCACACCTGGGGGGCACACCTGGGCAGGGCACACCTGGGGGAGCACACCTGGGCAGGGCACACCTGGGGGGGCACACCTGGGGGGCACACCTGGGGGGCACACCTGGGCAGGGCACACCTGGGGGGCACACCTGGGGGGCACACCTGGGCAGGGCAGGCGGGGTCATGGCCCCGCCTCGCTGGAGCTGCTCTCGTCATGATGTCCAAACTCACGATGGTCTGCAGAGTCCCGGCTGAGGGGCTGCTGACAGCGCCTCTGGCACGTGCTGAACCGTGGGCAGGCTCCAGGCACGCCCGGGGGGCTGGGGGCTCGAGGGGCAGCGAGGCCGGGCTCCCTGACCCCCGGGTGTCGTTGCAGGGACGTGCAGATCGGGGACATCGTGACCGTGGGCGAGTGCCGCCCCCTCAGCAAGACCGTGCGCTTCAACGTGCTCAAGGTGACCAAGGCTGCGGGCACCAAGAAGCAGTTCCAGAAGTTCTGACCCCTGTGGGGGGAGGCTGGGGGAATAAATGTTGGGAAAGTAGAGCTGTGAGTGTGAGCTGAGCTGGGCTGTGTGCAGTGCAGGCTGGGGATGTGTGGCTGAGCCATGGTGCTGGGAGCACAGGTGACAGCACCGGGCAGAAGGGGACACTCTCCAGCTGCTCTTGTCACCTGCCACGTCCCAGTTCAGTGTTGGTTTGTTCTGGGCCCTGCCTGCCCTCCCAGTGCCACTGCAGCAGGTTTCAGGTGTGGGTTTGGTAATAATTCAGTCCCGTGGTGGGGACAGGAGCAGTGTGGTCCTGAGGGTCCTCGGGAGTGAGTGGTTCAGCACTGGTGGCAGCATCTGGGGCAGCTCTGGCAGTGTCACCTTCACATCCAAGTGTCCAAGGGCCAGGTTGGGCAGGAAGCAGTCTGGTCTAGTGGAAAGTGTCCCTCCCCATGCAGGGGGGTGGAACTGGATGAGCCTTAAAGGTCCCTCAACCCAAACTTCCATGGTTCCATGACTTGTGGCTGCCTTCACCTGCTCCAGGTGAGCCCCACACCTTTACTGTGGGCTGGAGCTGCAGCTCCAGAGTTGAGCTGTAGCCATTCTTCCTGCTCAGTGTTTGAGGTAAGTTCACACAGTTGCAGTAAATTTCAGTTTTCAGGGCTTGGTGACACCCATACCTTCCTTCTGGTGCTGCCATAACCGTGGGAGTGTCTCATGTTGCTCTGGAGATGGGAGCAGGACGTGGGGCCTGGTGTCCGGGGACAGCAAGCAGGAGGTCATTTGGCTGGGGGTTCTCACTGGTGTCCAGTGCCAGCAGTGCCGTGAGTGCCCTGGGGTTCATCCCTGGGGTTTGTGGAACCTCCCGAGTTGGGAGGGACGCGCGGGGAGCTCTGGATGGGTCCCTGTGCCCCCCCAGCCGCCCTGGTCTCAGGAAACGTTTCCCAGTTTCAGCCTCGGGTGATGTCCCTGCCCCGTGGAGCTCCTCAGGCAGGGTTACAGGGAGCCCCGGTGTAGGAGAGAGGGGACAAGGAGCAGAACGCCATCAGCCGTTCCCTCGGGGCTGGTGTGTGCTGTGGGAGGGACCCCCAGCTCCCGAGGGGCGCAGCTGAACGGGAACCACCCCAGACTGGGGGCGCCAGCAGCCCTGCCCGAGTCCCGCAGCAGGGACCGGCGAGGGACAAGCTCCACACCCAGCTCCCTGCCCCGTCCGTGCAGGGCTGCGGCTGTGGGCAGCAGGAGAGTGCGCCTGTGATACCTGGGTTACCTGTGATACCTGTGATACCTGTGATACCTGTGGTACCTGGGTTACCTGTGATACCTGTGATACCTGTGATACCTGTGGTACCTGGGTTACCTGTGATACCTGTGATACCTGGGTTACCTGTGATACCTGTGATACCTGTGATACCTGGGTTACCTGTGGTACCTGTGATACCTGGGTTACCTGTGGTACCTGTGATACCTGTGATACCTGGGCTACCTGTGGTACCTGGGTTACCTGGGTTACCTGTGATACCTGGGTTACCTGTGATACCTGGGTTACCTGTGGTACCTGTGATACCTGGGTTACCTGTGGTACCTGTGATACCTGTGATACCTGGGTTACCTGTGATACCTGTGATACCTGTGATACCTGGGTTACCTGTGATACCTGTGATACCTGGGTTACCTGGGTTACCTGTGATACCTGGGTTACCTGTGATACCTGTGATACCTGGGTTACCTGTGATACCTGTGATACCTGTGATACCTGGGTTACCTGGGTTACCTGGGCACTGGTGTCCTGGTGGGTGCCATGGGGGTCCCAGGAGGGGTTTGGCTCCTGCTGTCAGCTCGGTGGGTTTGTTGCACTGGAGCCGCGTTCCTGCGGCAGCTCCTGTGCCCCAGCCAGCCCTGCCCTCAGCCGGCCCGGGCTGGGCCCTCCCGGGGCCAAAAGCCACCGGCTTGTCTGGGACACGGGGATGCTGGGGATGGGTCCTGACTCCAGGGACAGGGACACCTCTACTGACTGACAGGGACACCTCTACTGACAGAGACACCTTTACTGACAGGGACACCTTTACTGGCAGAGACCCGTTTACCCTACAGGGACCCCTCTCCCTGCAGGGCCCCCTCTCCCCGCGGGAGCCAGGCCGTGGTGCTCAGGCTCTCAGCAGTGCCGTGCTCCTGACCCATGCTCGTGGCCCTGTCCCCTCCCTGCCGCTCCCGGAGCTCTGGGGGTGCCGGGTGCCTGAGACTCCCGTGGCTGGCCCTTCCCACAGCTTCCACTCCCCGGCGGGGCCGGCTGGCTCTGGGGAGCCCCGGGAGCCCTGCAGCTCTGGGGGCTGGGGTGTTTCCCCACGTGGGACCCCCGGGGCAGGACCAGGGCTCAGCTGCCTGGAGCCTCCATCCCCCACGCCTGATGCCCAGTTATTTGCTCCTTGGGAGATTGAGCCAAGCCTTCCTCCTGCAGGGGTTAGGCCCCTCCTTCACTCCCTTAAGCAGATTTGTTTGGTTTGATGTGCCTCCCTGTGAATTATCCCAAGAAGCCTGTTTGCACCAGCAAGCTGGGATTTATCGGGGTGTCTGAGCTGGGGGTGCTGCCCCTGCCCCAAACCCTGCTGGAGCTGTGGGACATCTCAGCTCCCCTCAGCGATGCTCCTGCTGCCCCCGCAGAGCTGCACAGGCACAGCTCATGCTAAAAGCTTTCCCCCCTAATCCCTCTAATCCCTCGTGACGTGCTCAGAGCTGCTGGAGTTGGGTTTTTGGGGAAGCAGCTCCCGGCAGTGGCGAGGGCAGTGACCTGTGTCCCCTTGGGGATTCCCACTTCCCCACTCCTGGGTTTTACCTTCAGCCAGAAGATCACAGAAACTCCAGAGCTGAGGGACCAGCCCCCTTCAGAGGCACGAGTGGGCACTTTGTCCTTTTCCTTCTTTTGCAGGAGCTGCTGCCTCTGGGGCTGTGGGGATGGGAGGATCCTCCAGCACAGCCTGGCACAGCCCATGGCCCAGGAGCTGCTGGCTGTTCCAGTGCTCCTCTGCCAACCCCAGCAGGGAACAAACCCCCCGTTCCATTTCCTGAGGTTCACGTCATCAGCCTCATCCCCCACCCTCAAGGCTGGTTCATTTTGGAGTGAATTCCCCTGCCAGGCAGCTCAGTTTTCTGATGGCTTTTGCTCCTGCTGCCAGGGGACTCCTCCTGCTCTCCCTGCACACGCCACAAAGTGGGAATTTGCCACCCTTGGGCTGACCATGGCACCCCTGTTTTCAATCCAGAGCTCCCAAATGCAGAGACATTTGTGATCTCAGGGGGCTCGTGGAGCTCCCCAGTTCCAATTTGCCAAGAGCTGGAAGGGACCTTAAAATCCATGGACACCTCCCATTGTCCCCAGTGTC
The DNA here is from genome assembly GCA_034336665.1 of Luscinia megarhynchos. Lineage (NCBI taxonomy): Eukaryota > Metazoa > Chordata > Aves > Passeriformes > Muscicapidae > Luscinia > Luscinia megarhynchos. The sequence continues at coordinate 229,979 of JAPFBE010000003.1, forward strand.
CAGCCTGGAGCTGAACATTGCAGGGATCCAGGGGCAGCCACAGCTGTGCCAGCCCTGCCCACCCTGTCAGGGGACAATTCCTGATTCCCAATATCCCACCAAACTCTACTCTGGAGCCATTCCCTGTGTCTGTCCCTCCCTGCCTTGTCCCCAGTCCCTCTCCAGCTCCCCTGGATCCCTCCAGGCCCTGAGCTCTCCAGCAGCTCCTCCTCTCCAGGTGTCACCCCAGCTCTCCCAGGCTGCTCCAGAGCTCTCCAGCCCTGCAGCAGCTCCCTGCCTGCTCTGGGCTCTCTCAGCAGCTCCAGCTGCTCCCTGTGCTGGAGAAAGCCCAAAAGGGCTGGGGGTTCACCCGTCTGCTCCTTCCAGGCTCCATTTGCCCCTCGGGTCCCCTCTGGCTGAGACCCTTCCTTGTCCCCTGGGGTCTCTGGGGTGCCCCCTGCTCTGGAAGTGTCTGGGGATGGTTGGGATCCCCTGTTCCAAAGTCATTGCCCAAGGTTTCAGCCTGCCTGGCATCTGCCCACGGAGATTTCATGGCTTGCCCTCTCCTGGAAGCACCTGCAGCCATTGTCTTCTCTCGCCCCAGTTTGGCTGGGCTGGCTCCCCTTGGGCCACCAGGCTGGACCTCGCCTTGGCCACCCCCTCCAGCCCGTGTCCTGCTGAGTCCTGTCCTGCAGGATTGCTCCCTCCGGGGCTGGGAACGCGGCTCTGCGCGGGAAGAATGAGCGGAGCCAAGTGGCGAGCGAGGGTGTTAGAAATGAGAAACAAAGTCTCGATACTCAGCAAAATTCAGATCGGTTTGTTTTATACACACAGAGCGAGCAGCGCTGGGGAAAACGTGAGGGGTCACCGCCCACTCCGCACTTCCACCCGACTCGGTTTGCAGCTCCCTTTTTATAGTCTGCTTTTCCTTGTAGTGATCAATAATTGTTATTGTTTTGTTGTAGTAATTCTGCCAGGTAAGCAGTGGTGGTCGCAGAAACTTCCAGACTTCATGGGACAGCTCTTGGTACAATTGGTCATGTAACCATCGGGTCTTGGCAGATAAAAACAGAAGTGGAAATTCTGATCTTTAGCAGAGAGTTTGTGATTGATCAACAAGGGCAGGAAATCTGATTCTGAAAAAAACCTTTCAGACTATGGAAAAACCTTTTTTGTTTACAAACTGATATACACAATATTCATAACAGGGGGATTTAAACAGAGTGGGTTTAATGATATATTTCCCGTTATCTAGGTCCATGTTCTATTTTTTAAATTTTTAATTTTTAAATTTTTAATTTTTAAAATTTTTAAATTGTAAATATTTTTAATTTTTATTTTTTTTTAATTTTAAGACTTTTTTTTTAAAATTTCTAAGTATTCTGGTTTATACAAACTCCAAAACTTCCATGCTTAACACGAATCTTTTATCAATTACCACAAGAGGAATGGATTTCCACGTTCCTGGAAGTGGAGGTGGAGAGCCTCGCTGAGTCTCTGTAGCCCACGCACAGCAGCTCTGGCTGCTGCTGCAGCCGGGGATGCTCCCAGGCAGATTAATCCCCTCTCCACACCCACCTGGCTGACGGGGGCTTGCAGTGGAAGAGGCGACTGGACAAACATTTGCCGTGAGCTGAAGTCTGTTCTGTACTGAGCCGTGTTTCCAGGGGGTTTGGCTCAGGGAGGCAGAGTCCTTAATGCAGCACTTGGGAATGCAAACACGTCTGCCTTGGGCACCTGCTGCTTGCAGTGAAGGGAATCAGGCAGGGAAGGTTTATCTTTGGTCCAGCCCAGCTGGTTTCTCCCTCTCCCAGCCCTGGCCTGGAGTTTTTCTAATGCAAGATGGAGTGTGCACAGGCAATGGGAGCGGGGGGAGCACACAGACCCTGCAGTCCTGCCCTGCTCCGCTCCTCAAAGCCCCTCTCACGGCCATGGAGCAGCTTCGTTGGCATTAATCAAACCTTCAGAGATGCCCTCGGGCTGCTCAGTCGTGGCACAGTGCTCCAGCACTGCAGGAGCTGGGAGAGCTGAGCTCAGGGGCTGGAGCACAGCCAGGGCAGAGCTCTGCACTTGGGGTGTCTCTGGGTATCAGCCAGGATTTCCTTGTCCAAGGGTCACCCTGTGCAGTCCACCGTGTCTTTGCCCCTCTTAATGAAGGAGTGAAAAGGAATGAAGCAAAAGGCAGGAAAAGAAAAAGCCAGGCTGGGAGAGCTGGGGCTGCTCAGGCTGGAGGAGTTCCGGATTCCTTGGAGCCCCTTGCAATGCCTAAAGAGGTTCCCAGGGAGGAGTCTGACGGGCGGCCACAGCCCTCAGGTGCAGTTAATGTCAGTCACACCCAGACACTGCCCAACATTGATACTGGGGAAGGATTTATTCCTTTTTTGGGGATTTTACAAGGAGCTTTGGTCACTGGTCTGAGCAGGGTGAGAAATTGTGCCATTCCACCCGCTGGAGGAGCCTGGAGTCCCACCAGAGACAGAGCACAGACGGAGCCACTGGCTGTGACAGGGCTGAGGGTGACTTTTAGCACTGTTTCTGTGATT